>WNYA01002324.1:0-43922 GCA_019512145.1 Engystomops pustulosus
CCATGTGATTGGCTGATTAGAAATTAAGTGTTGACGAGCAGTTGGACAGGTGGACCTAATAAAGTGGCCGGTGAGTGTATACAGTAAGAGCAGTGACCCGACAACTCCCTGAGGACAAACAGGAGACCACATAGATGGATCAAGCCAGGACAGGATTCTCTACTGTAAGAGCAGTGACCCAACACTCCCCAAGGAATAACATAAGACCACATAGATGGATCACATGAGGACAGGATTCTCTACTGTAAGAGCAGTGACCCAACACTCCCCGAGGAAGAGCAAGAGATCACAGGGATGGATCAGAGACCCAACAACAGCCTGAGGACAAACATGAGACCACATAGATGGATCAAGCCCGGACAGGATTCCCTACTGTAAGAGCAGTGACCCCAGACTAACTCCCTGAGGAAGAGCAAGAGATCACAGGGATAGATCAGAGACCCAACAACAGTCTGACGAAGACCACAAAGTGACACCCATTGGATCACATGAAAGCAAGGAATCTCTACAGTAAGAGCAGTGACCCCACACTCTCCGCGAGGAAAGAACATGAGCCACATAGTGGAATCAAGCCAGAACAGTAATCTCCTACTGGTAAGAGCAGTGACCCTCAGAGTAACTCCCTGAGCAAAACATGAGACAACCATGATGGATGCCACATGAGGACAGATTCTCTACAGTAAAAAGCAAGACCCAACAACTCCCCCAAGGACAAACAGAGACCACAAAGATGGATCACCACGAGGACAGGATTGTATACTGTAAGAGCCTTGACCCAGAGTAACTCCCCAAGGACACTCAGAGACCCAAGATGGATCACACGAGGACAGAATTCTCTACTGTAAGAGCAGTGACCTCAGAGTAACTCCCTGAGCAAAAACATGAGACAACATAGATGGATCACATGAGGACAGGATTCTCTACAGTAAGAGCAGAGACCCAACAACTCCCCCAAGGACAACAGGAGACCACAAAGATGGATCACACGAGGACAGGATTGTCTACTGTAAGAGCCGTGACCTCAGAGTAACTCCCCCAAGGACAATCAGGAGACCACAAAGATGGATCACACGAGGACAGGATTCTCTACTGTAAGAGCCGTGACCTCAGAGTAACTCCCTGAGCAAGAACATGAGACCACAGGGATGGATCACACAAGGACAGGATTCTCTACAGTAAGAGTAGTGACCCAACAACTCCCCCAAGGACAAACATGAGACCACATAGATGGATCAGGCCAGGACAGGATCCACACAGTGCATATGTTATATTCTAGGGTACAGTCATTTGTGGTGTCGGGAGTCTATATTATTTAGGAGCACAGTGTGCACATCAATGTACTATAAGGGACTGGTGGATCAGTGACCTGTGACCATGGTCTCTATACCCCATGGGCCATGGAAGCCATAATCTAAAACCTCCAAATCATACAAAGTCATCGATTTGCTGGAGAAAGGACTCGTACATGACCAGAAGACCCTAAACACATCATAGCCTCCACTTCTGAGCACGTGGACATCTCATACCTGACTTTTCACTATTCTACCAGTCCCATCAATCATGAGACTCTCAGTACACAAATAAAGAGGCAATAAGAAAACTAGATCCGTCAACAGCAGTTTCTGATGAGTTGGAGGAGATTTCAGGATTTCCGGGGGGGGAATCCATCCACCATCACATAAAGCTAGTAATAAGAGCGGAGGCTGAGGATGTGTCCTGGACCCTCTATACTGGGGTCACCAATTCCTGGAGTCTCCTGATCCATGTAGTGGGAAGATGTGGATTATCAGAGGCGGTGTAATAATAAGGACAGTAAACAGCCGCTTCTAGCAATATTTTAGCATCTTGGCTTTAGAAGAAGGAATCTTCAGGCGGCTCGTCATAAATTAGCAGAACAGCCGGCTGAGCCGAGCAGAATCGGGGGCTTTGAAGTGACACGTTCTCATCACAGAGGAGGAAATCTGCTGCAGAAGGCGTCACCCTCAGACCCATCACTTCTAGTTTGGGACATTAGAATAAAACATGCAAGAAATTGTTACTTAGGACAATGACAGCTTCACCTCTGACCTCTCACTGCAGGAGTCTCCAGGAACCTCACCGATCTCTAACCGATTATCTGCGTGTAGATGTCAGAGAACCAAGTACATAATAAAGTTTATTCTGCTGTATCACCGGCTTCCTTTCTTTTTTCTTCTCCGTTCCTGAAATCATCCCATCCTCTCTGCCCTCCAAGCCTCCACCTCTTCCGTCTGGTGTTCTTCATCCTGTGTCTTCCTCCTTTCGTTTCCCTCTATATTCTTCCTTCCTCCTTCCACCCCTCTCTATATTCTTCCTTCCTCCTTCTGCCCCTCTCTATATTCTTCCTTCGCTATTCTTCCTTCCCCTTCCATCCCTCCTCTATATCTTCTTTCCGCCTTTTCAGCCCCTCTCTATATTCTTCCTTCCATCTTCTTGTCCTCTCTATATTCTTCTTCCTTCTTTCCTTCCTCCTCTCTATATTCTCCTTCCTCTTTCCTCCCTCTCCTATCTTCCTTCTTCCTCCTTCATTCCCCTCTCTATCAACTCTTCCTACTCTTCCTTCCTCCTTCTTCCCCTCTTATATTCTTCCTTCCTCCTTCTTTCCCGTCGCTCTCATAGTAATTCTTCCTTCTCCTTCCATGCCCTCGTCTCTCCTTCTTCCTTCCTCCTCCATCCCTCTCTCTATTCTTCCTTACCCTCTTCCGCCCCTCTCTATATTCTTCCTTCCATCTTCTGTCCTTCTCTATATTCTTCTTCCTTCTTCCGTCCCTCTCTATATTCTTCCTTCCTCTTTCCATCCCTCTCTATATTCTTCTTGTCTCCTTCCATCGCCTCTCTATACTCTTCCTTCCTCCTTCTGCCCCTCTCTATATTCTTCCTTCCTTCTTCTGTCCCTCTCTATATTCTTTCTTCGCTCCTTTCCTCCCTCTATATATTCTTCCTTCCTCCTTCCGTCCCTCTCTATATTCTTCCTTCCTCCTTCCGCCCTCTCTATATTCTTCCTTCCTCCTTCCGTCCCTCTCTATATTCTTTCTTCCTCCTTCCATCCCTCTCTATATTCTTCCCTTCCTCTTTCCGTCTGGTCTCTATACTCTTCTTTCCTCCTTCCGCCCCTTCTATATTCTTCCTTCCATCTTCTGTCCTTCTCTATATTCTTCTTCCTTCTTCCGTCCCTCTCTATATTCTTCCTTCCTCTTTCCATCCCTCTCATATATCTTCTTTCCTTCTTCCGTCCCTCTCTATATTCTTCCTTCCTCCTTCCGCCCGCTCTATATTCTTCCTTCCTCCTTCTGTCCCTCGTCTATATTCTTTCTTCCTCCTTCCGTCCCTCTCTATATTCTTCCTTCCTCCTTCCGTCCCTCTCTATATTCTTCCTTCCTCCTTCCGTCCCTCTCTATATTCTTCGTTCTCCTTCCTCCTTCCATCCCTCTCTTTATTCTTTCCTTCCTCCTTCCGTCCCTCTCTATATTCTTCTTCCTCCTTCCGTCCCTCTCTATATTCTTCCTCCTCCTTCCGTCCCTCTCTATATTCTTCTTTCCTCCTTCCATCCCTCTCTATATTCTTCCTTCCTCCTTCCACCCCTCTCTATATTCTTCTTTCCTCCTTCCGTTCCTCTCTATATTCTTCCTTTCTCCTTCCGTCCTTCTCTATATTCTTCCGTTCTTCTTCCATCCCTCTCTATTTTCTCCTTTCCTCTTTTCATTTCCCTCTATATTCTTCCTTCCTCCTTCCGTCCCTCTCTATATTCTTCCTTCCCTCCTTCCGGCCCTCCTATATTCTTCCTTCCTCCTTCCGTCCCTCTCTATATTCTTCTTCCTCCTTCCATCCCTCTCTTTATTCTTCCTTCCTCCTTCCGCCCTCTCTATATTCTTCCTTCCTCCTTCCGTCCCTCTCTATATTCTTCCTTCCTCCTTCCGTCCCCTCTCTATATTCTCTTTCTCCTTTCCATCCTCTCTATATTCTTCCTTCCTCCTTCCATCCACCCCTCTCTATATTCTTCTTTCCTCCTTCCGTTCCTCTCTATATTCTTCCTTTCTCCTTCCGTCCTTCTCTATATTCTTCCGTTCTTCTTCCATCCCTCTCTATTTTCTCCTTTCCTCTTTTCATTTCCCTCTATATTCTTCCTCCTTCTTCCGTCCCTCTCTATAATCTTCCTTTCTCTTTCCATCCCTCTCTATACTCTTCCTTCCTCCTTCCGTCTGTCTCTTATATCTTTCTTCCTTCTTCCGTCTGTCTCTCTCTCTTCCTTCCTTCTCCCGGCCCTCGCTATATTCTTCCTTCCTCCTTCTGTCCCTCTCTATATTCTTCCTTCCTCCTTCCACCCCTCTCTATATTCTTCCTTCCTTCTTCCGTCCTTCTCTATATTCTTCCTTCCTCCTTCCGTCCCTCTCTATAATCTTCCTTCCTTCCTCCATCCCCATCCCTCTCTATATTTTTCCTATCCCTCTCCTTTCTGGCAGAGAGATGAGATGTAAAGATATGACTCGGCCCTGAAGCGTGTAGCAGGAAACCCAGGATTGATTCATCGGGAAGAGAAGAATCAGCCACACCACAGGTGGGCATAAAAATGTCTCTCCTGCCCCTTTAAGACCTGAAATCCTGTTAATACATGTGCTTAGATATCCTGCTAAGTAGTGATAATCAAGTTCAGTCCCACATTTGGTGTATTCAGCACTGATGACCCCCCCCCCCCCTGCTTCTTGTTCATGTTTGGAAAATCGCAGCAAGTAGGTTGATGCCTTCTGAGAAGAAATGCAGTGACTTCTCAGATACCAGCGCTTGCCATTTTCAGCACAATTAGGTAAGGCGATGAGGCGGCTATTGTTAAGGACATTTAGAAATGTGAAATAATTTCCCTTTTTAGGGCACAGTGAAGAACTGCATTGAGCTACTGATAGGCTGCACCAGTCATAATACTATTATCATCATCCAGCAATACCAGGCACAATCTTATTGTATACTTTACAGTTTAGCATCATTTAGCAACATATTAAAGGCACAGTCTCAGTATAGTTTGCAGGTTCAGCACACCTATCAGTAATACATTGTAATCAAGGGAAAGGGGCATGGCCATGGCCGCTGCCGTGGTGGTGATGGAGCACTGCACATCCCTGCAAGTTATTGTGTGGAGCACTGCACATCCCTGCAGGTTATTGTGTGGAGCACTGGCACTGCAGCAACTTCCCTGCAGGTATTGTGTGGAGCACGGCACTCCCTGCAAATTATTGTGTGGAGCACTGCACATCCCTTGGCAGGTTTTATTGTTGTGGAGCATCTGCACTCCCTGCAGGTTATTGTGGTGGAGCCACTGCACATCCCTGCAGGTTATTTTGTGGAGCACTGCACATCCCTGCAGGTTATTGTGGTGGAACCTGCACATCCCCTGCAGGTGATTGTGTGGACTCTGCAACATCCCTGCATTTATTTTGGAGCACTGCACATCCTCCAGGTTATGTGTGAAGCACTGCAACTTCCCTTCAGGTTATTTGTGGTGATCACTGCACAATCCGCATGTTATTGTGGTGGAGCACGGCACATCCCTGCAGGTTATTGTGTGAGCACTGCACATCCCTCCAGGTTATTGTGGGACACTGCCATCCTCAGGTTATTGTGTGGAGCTCTGTAACACTCCCTGCAGGTTATGTGGGAGGCACTCACATCCCTCCATGTTATTATTTTGAGCACTGCACATCCCTCCATGTTATTATGTTGAGCACTGCACATCCCTTGCAGGTTATTGTGTGGAGCACTGCACATCCGCAGGTTAATTGTGTGGAGCCCTTCCATCCCTCCAGGTTTTGTGTGGAAGCACTGCACATCCCTGCAGGTTATTGTTGTGGAGCACTGCCCATCCCTGCAGGTTATTGTGTGCGCCTGCACATCCCTGCAGGTTTTGTGTGGAGCTCCTCTGACAACCCTGCAGGTTTATTGTGTGGGAGCACTTGCACATCCCTGCAGGTTATTGTGGAGCTCGCCATCCCCCAGTATTGTGTGGAGCACTGCACATCTGCAGGTTATTATGGGAGCTCTGCAGCATCCTGCAGGTTATTATGTGGAGCTCTGTCGCACATCCTGCAGGGTTATTGTGTGGAGCACTGCACATCCTGCAGGTTATTGTGTGGAGCACTGCAACATACCCTGCAGGTTATTGGATGTGGAGCTCTGCCACATCCTGCAGGTATGTGTGGACGCTCTGCACATCCCTGCAGGGTCTATGTGTGGAGCCACTGCACATCTGCAGGTTATTGTGTGGAGCACATCCCTGCAGTTATTATGTGGAGCTCTGCACATCCCTGCAGGTTATTGTGTGGAGCACTGCACATCCATAGCAGGTTTTATGTGGAGCACTGCACATCCCTCAGGTTATTATGTGTGGAGCCTGCACATCCTGCCGGTTATTGTGGTGAGGCACTGCATCATCCCTGCAGGTTATTGTGTGGAGCACTGCACCTAGCCCTGCAGGTTATTGTGTGGAGCACTGCACATCCCTGCAGGTTATTGTGTGGAGCACTGCACATCCCTGCAGGTTATTGTGTGGAGCACTGCACATCCCTGCAGGTTATTGTGTGGAGCACTGCACATCCCTCAGGTTATTGTGTGGAGCACTGCACATCCCTGCAGGTTATTGTGTGGAGTGTTGTTGCTGCAGGCTTATTGCAGATTCTCCTAATAAAAGAACAAAGTTTTTATAAACTTTTTTGTAAAGTGTTTGTATCCTCTGCATTTCCCAGTGTGAGTCCCTGATAAAGCCGCTACCATCACGGCCTCCCCTGCACCATCGGCCGGGACACATGATGTACACCGGGAGTGCTCCAGGGAGAACCATATAGTCATGTGGCTTCCCCCTCTTCTTTCTGCACTGTGCTGGCCCTGATGAGTGTGGAAGTGGCAAACTCTGGGACAGAACTACCACGTCATCCGTGACTAGGCCACACGCAAACCACCACTACGGTCCTAGTATCCAGTCACCACCATCACTGCCTCCAGCAACACCAGCCTCACCAGAATGACCGCTGCCACCATCACTACGGCAGCACAACCACCACCACTGCCACCACCACTGCTGCCACCCTCACTGCGGCAGGACCACCACTGCCACCACCACTGCCACCACCACCACTGCTGCCACCATCACTGCTGCCACCATCACTGCAGCAAGACAACCACTGCCACCACCACTGCTGCCACCATCACTGTGGCAGGACCACCACTGCCACCACCACTGCTGTCACCACCACTTCTGGCCACCATCACTGCGGCAGGACCACCACTGCCACCACCACTGCCACCATCACTGACATCAACACCACAAATGCTGCCATCATCACCACCGGTGCCAAGACCAACCACCAGCACCACCACTATGGCCAGAACCACAGCCACCACATGGTGTGTGGGCCTCTTATCATTGATTGTCTTCTATAGATGTGTCATGGTGGCAAGTGATGAGAATTTTCCAGAGAGCCGCAGTAATGGAGGAGAGGGGGTTCAAGAGGTTTCGCATTAAGGGAATCTGTAACTCCATGGAAAACCCGGTATAATCAGGCACCTAATGGTTACATCCCCTTTATTGGGCTGTACTGAGGGATCTGGGGGTATCCCACAGAAATGCTCGATAGCTTGGGGATTAGTGGTGCAGGACACAGATTTTGCACAGTAGTGTCATGAAGACGTAGAAGGGCGATGCCTGGGAGCGTATTGTGGAATTCAGTGGACAACTCATAACTTTCTGCATTGCTGCCGCCCTCCACCCGCCGGGCATCACAGACGGCAGGTTTCAGACGAGTAGCTGTGCGCCAAAGATTTCTGGTAGGAGGATTGAAGAGGCTACTGGGAGTGGAGTAGCCGCACCGTGTAGCCTCAGCCCCGGCTTCTCTACACCCCAGGAGCCTCTTTACATAATAGGGGAATAACAGTTATTAAAAGATTGCGGGGATGTGAGGATTAGCCCTTAAAAGGTCTGTCCTCACGTCCTATAGATGTACCTACCACCCGACAACCTTTATCGGTAGATCCGTGGTGGTGGGTTCCCTTTAGTCAAGTGCGTCTTGATGGTTGTTTCATAAAGATTTGTCTATTGAGCAGAGCGCTTCCTGTGGTCAGATGTTTAATAGTAAATGATAAGTGACATGTGGGATCCTGGGGTAAGGTTGGATTATTTCCGGGTGTTTTCTCTGCCCCCATCATTATGAATTATTAATCAGGTGAATGTGATATTCTCACGTCCATATGTTGGATTCGCTGCGTCTCAGTCTCATTATGTTTTTCCGCTTTTTTCCTTTTGAGAAGGTTCTGCACTCGTTAAGTTTCCGTCTGCTGGCAGAACAGATAAACCGATCCCTCATCAGCCGCTAAAAGATGGCGGCACGATAAGTTCTGGCGGATGCGGCACTTAGCTATGCATATATTTCCATGTATTTTACATGTGACTTACATCAGACAGACTCCGATATGACAAAATATTCCCCGCCATCGCCTCATTTACTTCATATTGACCTAGATTAGATTTCTGGAAGGTTCCTCTATAAATTATGGATGCGGGACGTTCCAGGGACTTTGATTTGCTATTATTTATAGAGCTGCTCTGAGATCTGTAATTAGATGTTTTTGATTTATTAATAGACTCCTATTTCTGGACCTTCTGTGGTAGAACATCTCATGGGGCTATCAGAGCCTGCCCAGGGTGACCATCTCCTATCTGAAGGTGGCTCTAGGCATTGGCTACAGACGACTACACTGGGAGCTGAGCATTTTAAATACTTTAGGGACCACCTTATTGGGAAATTGGATCCACTAGTAGGTGTACCACCACCAACCTGTACTGGGATGTTGGCCAACCTTACAATGGCTCATTAGTAATGTCTTGGTGCGTCTTTAATGGTTTATTACCGGGTAAGTCTCAGCAGTGCACAAGCAACAGATTACGGTCGGGTGCGGTGGTGGACCAGGCTCCCATCATCAGGAGATGCCAGCACATTGGGGCACATTTACTTACCCGGTCCAGTCGCAATCCCGCAGTGCGTTGTCTGAGGTTGATTCAGGTCTGCCGGGATTCACCAAGGTCGTGCGCCCGATATCCACCAAGTGTCGCTGCTGCACTGAAGTCCGCCGGAGTTCACCTGCTTCGTCGGTTAAATTCGTCGGTTTTTCCGAATCCGTTGGGTTTTCCGGCAGACCCCCCCCCCCCCGCTTTCTGTTGCGTGAAAGCCGGTGCCGATATGCCACAATCCAATTGCATGTGCCAAAATCCTGGGGCAATTTGCCGCAAATCGGAAATAATTGGGAAACCCGACGAAAATGTGCAATTCGGACACTAAATCTTATAGTAATATACTGTTCTGTTCCTTCAGATTTTTGGTCTGTTCCATGCTCTGTGCTGGTGCACTCAGATTTCATCACTCCTTCTCATGGTCTAGTGTCTCACACAAACTGCAGCGGCGCCTCCCTCCTCCCTCTCGCGCCCTGAGGACTTCAGATGACACTATGGCCCAGATATATATGAAGTGAGGCAAAGCTGCCTTAGTGCTTTCAATCATAAAAATGTGAACTGCAGTGCGACCCTTGGCAGAACCATCTCATCCGTGTCTACACAAGATCCACATCTTCATTGGTGCAGGGATTATGGGAGCTGCAGCTTGATTGGCCGCTAACACAATTGGCTTCTTCTAACATGGGGGGAAATTCTAGTCTCACTCCAAAATTCAGACCAGATCACACTGCCACCCACACTGAAGGACCTCGATCATCACCTACACAATATGCAGGTACAGAGAGTTGTTCCAGGGGTGGCCCACAGATCACAAGCAGCCGACACATCACATTATGAAAAGAAGGAATGTATCAATGAAAAACTGGGAAAAAAAGATGGACAAAGATTCATGGTGGATCGAAACGTTGCTGCTTTTTTCATGTCCATGTGAATATTGGGGACAGCCTTCTTTATACTGCGTCGGATGATGTGGCCTTTCCTTATTTTGTGAACCCTGGGGTCACGTTATTGCCAGTTGGGCGTGCATAACACTAGACTTATACAATCACATTAGTTGTGGCCTATTGCTTCTGCGAACAATTCCACATGGAAGTAAATCATCGAGAGTGAAGGCTTCATCCAATCATGTGTGGTAAACGGTCCACTCATGTGCGCGGCTTGTGCCATGACAATCTACGGCTAAGGCTAGAAGGAACATTTGTCTTGCAATTTCTGGCTTGATATCCAGTGGGACATGTGTCAGGAGGAGAGTTGAGTAATCGGGGAAGTGGAGGGGCCTCACTGGAAGAAATAAGACTCTGGGGGCCCGGAGGTGCATCACCCTATGGATATGCGGGATTACTAGGTCCGTCGCGTCATCAAGGTTGTAGAGGGATGTTTTGGTTGTACTCTTTAATGGTAGAGGGTGTTTTGGATAGGGATCCTACAGCAACATAGACAAAACCATCCCAACACTCCAAAGTTGCTTGCTCAAAGGTGGCATCTATTGAGGTACATGTGAAATGTTTTGATATAAGAAATGCCTCTGTAAAACACTGACTGCAGCTGCTGAGAGAAGCAGAAGGACCGTGACTGAATGGCACCGGCGTTCCAGTGGACAATGCTTTTGGATCTCCATTTTCCACCGGCACGACAAGGCCACTCAGCTATTCTTTCTGCTCTTTCTCCTTGGTTCTCATCGCTGCGGAGTGATTCCAGCTCTATGTCTGTAGATCCCTCCACATGGTGATGCACGGACTGCCTCTTATGGCTGCAGAGCTCCACCAGCTAGACAGGTCATTACTAAAGTAACTCCTGGACAGCTACCCCATCCAACCATTTAGGCAACCTACCTCTAATCATGGAGTTCCCCTCATAGATATCTTTTGCTGTCACCTACTTCCCGAATGTAGTACCATATCACTGAAGGGTTAACATGTAATGTTGATATTAATGTTGCAACCTTTGTTACCTTTTCTTCAGAACTCAGGCTGGTGATTGGTTGGGGCTCAGCATGCTTTGGAATTAGCTCTACAAATGGTTATAAATGGGAGCTCATCCCAAGGCTCTGGGTCAGTCAGTATTCATTCTTCTTACCCAGTGTTTATAAAGTCTGCGTCTCTCCGTGCACTAATACCACAGAGACTGCCACCTCACTGCCCAAGCAGCAGTGCCAATTGGGCTCCAACTAGCCAGCCCCAAACCACTGGATTGAGGTACTCAACTAAATTCCAAATCCACATCCAACCAATCCACTGCTTTGTGTGTGCCTGCAGGAAGGACCATTCTACAGCCTGCAAGTGTGATCCCTGGCTGCCACTAACACCAGGGGCCTCCCCTGACCATCTGCTCAGGGATCCATTACAACACACACCAGGAGAGCCCAAGGGGATCCTTTATCTACATTGTGGCTTTCCCTTCTTCTTGCTTCTCCCTTCTGGCCCTGACCTGGACGAAGCCACCTGGTGCTAGGCCACAACTACAGGCCAGCCACTCCGGTCCCTGGGAATTCAGCTTCACTGTGGTCAGGCTCTGGTGGGGCAATGTTGCATCCCTACACATGGCGGAGCGCTGTATGTCCTTGTTTTCTTGGAAGTTTGCTCTCACACTCAGAACCTTCTTTTCATCTTTGCTCTAATTGGTGCTATTTCTGTCCATTTAATAGCACTTAAGTCATTCATCTCAAAGACTGTAATTTTGGAAATAATCATTCTTCTACAGTCACAATGAGGTAAATACAAGTCAAGTGAGGTCCCTGCTGTGCACCCACTACTAACGGCCAAAATACATAAGTGATTCCATTTTTACTGCAAAACACAAATGAAGGAGAATGAAAGATCCTGCAGGTGACCTGGGACACGGCGACGTCCTTCTAGCAGATCACAGGGAGGGAGCGGCAGCGCATGTGTGGGCGCTAGTATTGGCCCCTCCTGCTGATGGTTACACGATTATATCAAGAGGTGAGTACCCCCCCCCCTTTGGCCTCCCCCTCTTCTTGGCGTGAAGGAACCTCTGAAGAACACTACAATCCAGAATGTTGTCTTCCGGCTCCCAAGACCTCTCCTCCTGCCTGAACCACTTCTAGTCAACAAGAAAGAACCACTTCCCTCTGACTGACTTCATATCCAGCACCTCTTTCACCTCAAAGACATCAGAGGAGTCCGCCGCAGGAGCTGGAGGTGGTTCTTGTCCAGAGAAGCTGTTCAGGATGACTGGCTTCAAAAGGTAGACATGGAGGAGCTCAGGATGCACATGGTGGGAGGAAGGATCAGCTTATGGGCCACGGGGTTGATGCATTTGGACCCAGATAGCGAGGACCAAGGGAATCTTCAGCCGGAAGTATCTTGAAGACAGGCACACCTTATCACCTGGAGAGAAGACTGGAGGAGGCCTGTGTCTCTTGTCGGCCTGGGTTTTGGTGCGAGTGGAACCCTGAAGTAGAGACTTCAGTGTTTGCTCCCAGTTGAGATTTGAGGTCTTGAACCAATTCCTCCATGACAGGAACATCAGAAGGCACTGACAGATGAAGAGGTGGGTGTGGATGTCGTCCAAACAGAATTAAGAAGGGGGTGGAGCCGGAAGATTCAGAATCCAAGGAATTATAGGAGAATTCCGCCCACGGCAACAGAGCGGACCAGTTGTCTTGTTGGGCAGAAACAAAATGATGGAGGTAGCATGGAGTCTGGATATCCCTCTCTACATGTCCATTGGACTGAGGGTGGTATGCTGAGGAGAAATCCAATTTTACACCAGAAGCAGGAAACAAACTGGACCCCCCAATCAGAGACGATGTGCTCAGGAAGTCCATGTAGCCGGAAGATGCAGGTGAAGAACAGGCTGGCAAGACAAGGAGCTGATGGCAGACCTGGCAAGGCACAAAATGGGACATCTTGGAGAAGCGGTCACCACTGAGGTGACGGTATTTCCAGAGGAAGAAGGAAGATTCATGGCCACGTGAGACCACGGGCAGCTGGGTATTGGTAATGGCAGTATTAGACCAGCTGCATACATAAAGAAAAAAGGTAGTCCAGCAGTGTAGGTTCTCAGCAGGTTAAAAGCATGATTTATTTTTCAAAAAGTTAAAAACATTCACCAAGCCATGGCAATAGAGAGTAGAAATGCGTTTCGAATCCTAACGTGGATTCTTAGCCATAGCTTAGCATAGTCATATGACTAAGAATCCACGTTAGGAATCGAAATGCGTCAGATGTTTCTACTCTCTATTGCCATGGCTTAGTGAATGTTTTTAACTTTTTGAAAAATAAATCATGCTTTTAACCTGCTGAGAACCTACACTGCTGAACTACCTTTTTCCTTTTTGTATGTATATGGACTGAACCCGGCTCAGCTTGCCACGCAGTGAAACAATCTTGGACAGACAACACCTCAGGTGAGCTGCTTTTTCTTCCACCCTTCTTTTTTTTCTATTAGACCGGCTGGTTTGAGGCTAGATGGCTTATTACATGCACCGGAAGTGCAGGAGCCCACAAAATCCCATTCATCTTTGACCAGATCAGGCCACCAATAGCAATAGGAAATGAGGGCTATAGAGCATTGCACTCCAGTGTGCCCAGCCACACGAGAGCAGTGTCCCCAAGTTAATATCCTCTTTCGGAGTGCAGGTCAGACATAGGTCTTGCCAGGAGGAAGCTGCCGGAGATCCACTGGAACAGCAAAAACTAGTTGCCCGGCAAGAATAACATGCTGAAGAGCCGGTTCTTCCCCAATTACATCTGAGGCACAAGAGAGGGCATCAGCCTTGACATTCTCTCAGCAGGACGGAAATGAATCAAAAGATTAAAACATGAAAAGAAGAGTGACCAGCGGGCTTGTCGAGGATTGAGGCACTGAGCAGTCTTTAGATAAAGGAGATTCTTATAATCAGTATACATGCAGACCGGGTGGTGAGCTCCCTCCAGAAGATACGCCATTCTTCCAGAGCAAGTTTAATGCCCTATGGAGTAATTCCTCTCTGCAGAGGAGAAAGTCTTAGAGAAAACCCTGCATGTAAAGGTTCGGCATCGGGCCCTTTCTGGGTGAGCACCGCCCCAGCTCCTACTGAGGAGGCCTCTACTTCCAGGTGGAAAGAATTCAATGTATCAGGCAAAGTTAGATTTTAATTTACAGAAGGCTTCTTCAGCCGCCGGAGGCCAGAGATGGGGATTGGCGCCCTTCTTGATGAGCGCCACAATAGGAGACACAAGAGAAGAGAAATGTGGGATAAACTGCTGGTAATAGTTCCCAAAACCCAGGAACCTCTGTATAGCAAGTAGACCTACTGAGCATGGGCATTGAAGAACCGCAGACAACTTGGCTGGATCCATCTGTAGACCCCTATCAGAGATGATGCAGCCAAGGAAGGGACTGATGGGACTGTCTTTTTACAAGATTGGCGTGGAGGCGATTGGCTCTTAGACGACTGAGGACCTCACGTATGTGGGACCAATGGGAATCAAGGTCGGCAGAGAACACAAGTATATCGTCAAGATAAATCACACCACAGGTATATACCAAATCCCTGAAGATATCATTGATGAAATCCTGAAAGACGGCTGGTGCATTACAAAGACTGAACGGCATAACCAAGCAACCAAGAGTGTTAAAGGCAGTCTTACACTCATCACCCTTGTGGATACGAATAAGGTTGTAGGTCCCATGAAGGTCCAGTTTGGAGAAGACCTTGGCACCACGTAGGCGGTCAAACAATTTGGTGATTAAAGGCAAAGGATAGCGGTTCTTAATGGTGACCTTGTTAAGACTGCAGCAGTCGATACATGGACGGAGTGACCCATCCTTTTTCATCACAGAGCAGAAGCCTGCACCAGCCGGAGAAGAAAATTTCCATAGGAACCCCCTCTGCAGATTCTCTTCAATGTAGTCCGACATGGCTGCTGTCTTGGACACGCCCGACCCCGAGGAGGAGACGCACCCGGCAGCGGATCAACAGAGCAGCCGTGTGGAGGTAAAGTCTCTGCTTCTTTTTATGAAAAGACATCTGCAAAGTCCTAAAAGCAAGCTGGAAGACCCTCCAGAGGCTTGGGGACCACAGAAGAGAGCATTACTGGCACAGGATGGGGAACTTCCATGCAGCGAGACTGGCAGTCAGGTCCCCAACAAAGAATCTCCCCCGTCTTCCAATTAGGGACGGGTGCGTGGATCTGCAACCATGGAAGACCTAGCAGGAGGGAAGACGTGGACTGAGGAAGCACATAGAAGGACAGTCTCTCTATGTAGTGCCCCAACTTGCAGAAACAAAGGCTCAGTGCGGTACCAGACTGTATCATAGAGAATTTGGCCGTTGCAGAGGAGATGACGAGAACCTTTTTGAGGCAGACCACAGGGAAGTGATGCTGGGAGACCAGAGAGGCATCCACAAAGTTTCCTGCAGAGCTGGAATCCAGAAAGGCAGAAATCTGGAACTGAGCACCTGTACCTGTGCTGAGCAAAACAAGAAGGTACAGATGCAGAGAAGTTCTATTCACACATAGGGACGCTTCTCTCAAGAACCCTAGGTGCAAGCGTTTCCAGGAAACACAGAGGAAGTCAATGTTCCAGGCTGGCACAGCAGAGGCTCTCCAGTCGTCGCCCAGAACTTTCCTGAGAAGACAGCCGAGCTCTGTCCACCTGCATAGGTTCCTCTGGAGCAGTCACGGCAGGAGAGAGAAGTGGCCTTTGGAAGGCAGGAGCCAAGCAAGGGAAACGTTGGACCCGAAGATGCGGTTGTTCAAGACGTTATTCCTCAGAGCACTCCATTAACAGGATATCTATTCGATTGGCCAGAGAGATGAGACCACTCAGAGTAGACTGCAAGTCTTCCGCTCACAACGCATCCTTAACTTGTCCATAAAGTCCCTTTTAAAAGGTTGCAATCAGGACTGCTTCATTCCAGGCTACCTCTGAGGCCACTGTACGGAAGTGAATCGCATAGTCACCAACAGTTGAGTCCCCCTGAAGACGCCCGTGCACATTCCTTGAAGACGGGCCGAAACTCAGAGAAGAAAGAGGTGATGTCTGCTGTAAACGGGTCGTTTCAGTGAGGGGATTAGCCCAGAGGGTGTCCGAATAAGCTTAATGTGCAGGGAGCACTGAGTGGTAAAGCCCCTGCACAATTTGGGGTCTGCATCATACTTTGAGGGCATGGAAAGTCTCAACCTGGGTTCCATGGCAGGTAGACCAAATGGAGTAGGAGAGGTAGTCACAGGAACCTGGTGCTGATGCTGAGCAGCCATCATCTGCTGTAGCATGGCAGTGACTTGACCTAACTGTTCACCTTGCATGGCAATCTGCTGGGATTGCTAGACCACGACGGTGGTAAGATCATTCAATTCAGGAAGCGGGACCTTGACGGGATTCATGGCTGGATCCTACTGTCAGGATCAGTGGTAGTGGAACCTCTGGACCACCGTGGACGATGATGTAAGCCGACACCTGGGACCGGAGTCTCTTTCACCAGAGCCGACCGCAAAGCGGGTTGGACTTGCTGCGGCGTGGAACCACCAGGCTGTTCCACAGGTGCTACTTTGTCCGTGGTGGTGGCCAAGGCGAATACAGAGTCGTAATGCAAGATCGTAGCTTTCTCTAAGGCTATGAGGCACAATTATCGGTGCGCTGGCCCTTTAAGTTTAACATGGCTGGTGTACGCATGCCCTAGGCAGCAGCGACGCGTGCGCAGCAGGCCACACAGAGGTATATGGGGGAGCCTGCGACACAAGACAGGGGTCTCAGGGGCACCCGTGACAAATCTGACCTAGGGGAGTGTTTCCCATTTTGTCTAACGCTGGAAAGAAATATCAGAACTAGATGCTGGAACCCAAAATGTAGGCAAAAATATTCTGACAAAAAATAGAGACTGAGGCCCCTCATTCCCAGTGACCTGAACCCTGATTGAGGTTGGATGCAAGGAAAGGCACAGTCGGCCATGTCTCCTTTCTTATTGTAACGTTAATGTTTTTAATACCGCGCGTCATCGTATCTGGCATAGTAGTCGGGACCGTTCAGACGTTGGTGCTGGGAAAACAGCCTAGGAGGAATCCAAACGGCTAGCAGACTCCGACAGTAGCTGTTATAATTTGTTTGCGTGTTGATCGTGCGGGTGGCGGTAACTTGCTGCGTGCGCACGAGCCATTGTGACAAGTTGGAGGGAGCTGTGCGACCGCGTGTGGGGCGCTTATGACCACATATCCATTGCAAAGTACCGAGTGGGGAAAAGTTAGGAGGGGGTGGATGGGCAATTAGGCCATCATCTGCCATGGGTCCGTTTGGATTTTACTCTTATTTTGTGGTATACTCAGGCGCATCGCAGCGGGCATAGTAAGTGTGCGTGCATACTTGGCTGAAGTAGCCATAAGAGCAGCCAAACGGCTTACGCCTACAGTAGCGGAGATAGGGATTGTCTTCTGGGGTTGATCTGCGGGCTGTACTTGCGCAGGGCACTCTACTAGCCAGTGTGAGCAATTATGGACTGAGACTGGCGACCGAAAGCTGTTTTTTCGCTTAGTGACCACAGATCCCCAAATTGCAAAGACGCGATGGGAAATTTATAGCGGTTGGATTTCAATTAAGGCACTAGTCTGCCTATGTCGTTGTTTATTTGACGGGTATTGTGGTGTAAGAACGCGCGTCATCGTCATCTGGACAAGAGTGTGCTTCACATCTTGGCCGCTAGCAAAATACCATCACGGAGAACATCCCGAACAGGCTTACGCCGCGTAGCGTTAATTATTTGATTGTCTGTGTGATCTGCTTTGTGGCTGGCTTGCGGCAGTGCAACTCCTACTAGCATGTGGAGCATTTGTAGTAGCTGGCGACCGCTGGTTTTGCGCTTAGTGACGCACCATATCCTTGGCTAAGACCGGAAGTGGGAAAATTTAGGGGTTGGATTTCAATTGTGCACAGTCGGCCATTTTGTCCTTTTAGTTTACAACGTTTATGATTTTGTTTATCACGTCAGCGTCATCTACTCGCATACTTGGCATAGTAGGTGGCTTTCATACGTGGCGAGAAAATAGCCATAGGAGAGTCCAACGGCTTACGCCTACATAGCGTGTATAGTATTTGATTTCTGGTTATCTAGCTGGTGGCTGTACTTGCGGCATACGCTTATACTAACTAGCCAGTTGTGAGCAAATTTTGTAGTGAGACTGCCCGCTGTGTTTTGTGCGACATTAGTGACCGCATCATATCCTGGCAAAGACCGATGGGGAAAATTTATAGGGTTGGATTCAATTAGGCGCACAGTCCCCTGCCATTTGTTCCTTTTTTATTTTTAACGTTGATTTTTGTTTAATAACTCACATCGTCATCGCATCTGCATAGTAGTGTGCTTTCATACTTGGCTAGAAGATAGCCATAGGAGACATCCAAACGGCTTACCCTACATAGCGTATATACTTTGATATTACATGTTTGATCTGCTGGTGGCTATACTTTTGACTGCAGTGCATCTACTAGCCATTGTGACAATTTTGAGTGAGACTTGCGACCGCTGTGTGTTTGGCGCTTAGTGACGCACTGTATCCATGCAAAAGACCGAAGTGGGAAAATTTAGTGAGGGACTGATTGATTTTCATGTAGGCACTGTCTGCCATTTTGTCGCTTTTTTATTTTGACGTTTATTTTGTTAATAACTCACAGCGTCAAAAAAATCCCCCCCTCATCTGGCATAGTGTGTGCTTTCATACTTGGCTACAAAATAGCCATAGGAGGAATCCAACGGCTATAGCGCCGTACAGTTTCGTTAGTATATTTTGATTTCTGGTTGGTCTGCTGGTGCTGTACTTTCTGCAGTGCAGCGTCTAAGCCATTGTGAGGCATATGTAGTGAGAACTTGCGACCCTTGCTGTGTTTTGCGCTTATGACGCACACATCCACTGCAAAGACTCGAAGTGGGAACAGTTAGTAGGGGTTGGATTTCAATAGGCACGGCTGCCATTTGTCCCTTTGTTATTTTACTACGGTTATTTGTTTATACTCAGCGTCGCTCATCGTCATATGTAGTGCTTCACACTTGCGCTAAAATAGCCCTAGAGGAACATCCAACGGCATACCCTACAGTAGCGTTATATATTTGATTTCTGGTGTGCTCTTCGGTGGTGTACTGCTGCAGTGCATCTACTTGCCAGGTGAGCATTTGTAGGAGACTTGCGACGCGCTGTGTTTTGCGCGCTGTAGGCACATATCATGCAAATGGACCCCCGAAGCGAAGTGGAAATTTGTAAGGGGTTGGATTTCATTAGGCACAGTCTGCCAGGTGTCCTTTTTATTTACGTTTATTTTATGTTAATAACTCAGTCGTCATCAATCATCTGGCAATAGTATGTCTTCCATACTTGCTAAAACTAGCCATTGGAGAATCCAAACGGCTGACCCGACGGAGCGTTCAGATTTGATTTCTGGTGATCGGCTTGGGTGGCTGTACTTGCATGCAGTTCTTCTACTCGCCAATTGTGAAGCATTTGGGAGACTTGCGACCGCTGTGTTTTGCGCTTAGAGTGACGCAACATATCCATGTGCACAGACCGAATGGGAAAATTTTAGTGGGGTTTGGATTCAATTAGGCACCGTCTGCCATTTGTCCCTTTTTTATTTTACTTATTTGGTTTAATACTCAGCGTCATCCTCATCTTGCATGGAGTGGTGCTTTCATACTTGGCTTGAAAATATCCATAGAGAATCCCAACGGCTGCGCCTACATCGCGTTATATCTTTGATCTCTGGTATCTGCTGGTGCTGTACTTGCTGCGTGCATAGCTATCTACACTACAATTTCTGCAGCAATTTCTGTAGTGAGACTCTTGGCGACCAGGGCTGTGTTTTGCGCTTAGTGACGCACATATCCATTGCAAGACCTGAAGTGGGCACATTTAGTAGGGTTGAGGTCAATTAGCAACGGCGCCATTTGTCCTTTTTTATTTACGTTTATTTTGTATTCATAATGCAATTCGTTCATCTCATCTTGCATAGTATTGTGCTTTCATACTGGCTAGAAATAGCCATAGGCAGAATCCAAACGGCTTACGCCGACCGTATCGTTATTATTGAGTCGGTGTCTGATCTGCTGCGGTGGCTGTACTGCTGCCCGTACTCTACTAGCTCATTGTGAGCAGTGTAGTGAGACTTCGACCGCTGTGTCTTTTGCGCTTAGTGACGCGCATTCCTTTGCAAAGCCGAGTGGTAAAATTTAGTAGGGGCTTGGATTTCAATATGCACAGTCTGCCATTTGTCCGTTTATTTTACGTTCGTTTTGTTTAATATAACGCAGGCGTCATCTCATCTGGCATAGTATTGTGGCTTCATACTTGGCGGAAAAATAGCCATAGGAGATCCACACGCTTACGCCGTCAGTAGCGTTATATATTGATTTCTGAGTTTATCTGCTGGTGGCTGTACGGAATGTGCGGCGCGTGCATCTACGAGGCCAATTGGAGCATTTGTAGTGAGACTTGGCGACCTGCCATGGCTTTTGCGCTTAGTGAGCGCACGTCTCCATGCAAAGACCGAAGTGGGAAATTAGTTAGGGGTTGGATCGCAATATCAGGCACAGTCTGCATTGTGTCGTTATTTTATACTTTACGTTTATTTTTTGTTAATAACTCAGCCGTCATCCTCATCTGGCTAGTTAGTGCATGCTTTCATACTTTGCTAGAAAATAGCCATAGGAAATCCAGAACGGGCTCGCCCGACAGTAATCGTTATATACATTTGATTTCTGTGGCGTTGGCTGCTGGTGGCTGGCGGACTTGCGGCAGTGCATCGCTAGCCAATTGTGAGCAATTTGTAGTGAACTTGCGAGCCTTGTGCTGTGAGGTTTTGGCCTAGTGACGCGCATATCACATTGCAAAGACCGAAGTGGGAACACATATTCGTAGGGTTGGATTTCTAGCACAGTCTCCATTTGTCCCTTTGAGTATTTTACAGTTATTTTGTTTAATAACATCAGCGTCATCTCATCTGGCATGATAATGGTTGCTCATCATACTGGGCTAGAAAATAGCCAGAGGAGAATCCAAACGGATGCTTACCGCCTACAGTATCGTTATATATTTTGATCTCTTCTGTTTGAATTCTCTGGTGGCTGTACTTGCTGCAGTGCATCTACGAGCCAATTTGGATCAATTGTAGTGAACTTGCGACCGGCGTGTTTTGGCGCTTAGGACGCGCATCTCCCTTTGCAAAGACCGACGTGGGAAAATTTAGTAGTGTTGATTCAATTAGGCCCCAGTCTGTTCCATTTGTCCTTTTTTATTTTACGTTTATTTTGGTTTAATACTCGTCATCTCTCTGCATAGTAGTGTGCTTTCAACTTGGCTAGAAATAGCCATAGGAAATGCCACACGGCTTACGCTACGAGTAGTTATTATTTGATTTCTGGTGAATCTGCTGTTGTGCTGTACTTGCTGCAGTGCATCTTCTACCAATTGTGGCAATTTGTAGTGTCACTTGCGACCGGCTTGTGTTTTGGCCTTAGGGACGCACATACCATTTGCAAAGACCGAATGTGGAAATAACTTTAGTAGGGGTTGGATTTACAGTAGGGCACCGTCTGCCATTTGGCCTGGTTTTATTTTACGTGTATTTTGTTGAATAGACTCTTCGTCATCTCATCGAACTATGTAGTGTGCCTGTTCAATACTTGGCTAGAAATAGCCATAGGAGACTCCAAACGAGCTTACGCCCTACAGTGCGTATATCTTTGATTTTCTTCTGTTGCTCTCTTGGTGGCTGTCTTGCTGCATTGCAATCTACTAGCCAAGTGGTGAGCAATGTGTAGTGAGACTGGCGACCGCTGTGTTTTGGCGCTTAGGACCACAGATCCATTTGCAGGACCGGAGTGGGAAAATTTAGTAGGTTGGTTGAATTAGGCACAGTCCTCATGTGTCCTTTTTTATTTTTTACGTTTCTTTTGTTTAGTGACTCAGCGTCATCTCATCTGGCATAGTAGTGTCTTTCATTTTGGCAGAAAATTAGCCATAGAGAATCCAAACGCTTACCCTAGCAGATAGCGTTATATATTTTGATTTCTGTTATCTGGCGGATGGCTGTACATGCTGCATGCATCTACTAGCCAAGTGTGGCAATTTGTAGTGAGACTGCGACCGCTGTGTTTTGCGCTTAGTGACGCACATATACATTTGCAAGACCGAAGTGTGAAAATTTAGTAGTGGTGGATTCAATTAGCACAGCTCCATTTTCCTTTTTTATTTTACGTTTAGTTTGGGGTTTTAATACTCAGCGTCATCTCATCTAGGCATAGTAGTGTGGCTTTCTACTTGGCTAAAATAGCCATGGAGAAGCCAACGCTTTACCGCCTACAAGCGTTAGACTATTGTAGTTTCTGGTCTGATCTGCTTGGTGGGCTGTAACTTGCTGACGAGTGCCTCTACTAGCCAATTGTGAGCAATTTGTAGTGAGACTTCGTCGACGCTGTTTTTGCGATAGTGACGCATCAGATCCTTGCAAAAGACCGAAGTGGGAAATTTAGTAGTGGTTGGATTTCATTAGCGCACAGTCTGCCTTTGTCCTTGTCCCTGCAGGGGGGGGGTTACTAATCCTAAGGTTAACGGCAAAGGAAAAGTTGAGTAACACCATGGCATGTTTAGTACCCCAGAGAAATCAGCACTATATAATGTCTCGGGCAGCGGAATGACTGGCTCCAAGAAAAAATGGCGTGGCTACTGACTGGAAGAGCCTAAAAGCATAAACAAGGGAGACAAGGGTAGGGAATAAGATGAAAGAATTGACCGAGACACCATAGGCTGTGGGGGGTTCGCGGGCTACTAGTACGTCCACCTCCGTCGCACTCCAGCCCTCTCCTGCACCCCGCGTCGTATGTGAGCATTATGATACACCATGTCTGTGTATACTACTCCTAGCTCACGATCAGGATGGATAATACACCATGGCTGTGGCATAACCCACGAGTGAATCCTCCGAGGTGTTAAGCCGAGGGCAGGTGAATGATGGCTTTTTTCGGAATAGTCTAGGGTGTGAATCACTCACATAAGAAGAACCGTTAAAAATCCTCGAGAAGGGGGATCTTAAGGACCGGTAAAGACGTAAGCTGCCGGGGAACGTTAATGGCACGCAGAAGCATGGGGGTCGGAAGGAAATAACTGGGGAAACGTATATAGAAACGGTTACCTCGATAACATCATGGTGATGAGGCAAAAAAACCGGAGAAATCGGAAACGAACGATGAGGTCTGTTGGATACTACTCCCTTAGATGAGCAGGATGATGACGCATGGCTGTGGATACTACTCTAGATAACTGCGAATAGATACACCATGGCTTGGATCACTCCTAATACGCATGATGATGGCACCATGGCTGTGGATACTACTCCTAATAACGCAATGATGGCACCATGGCTGTGGATACTACTCCTAGATAACGGCAGGATGATAGCGCCATGGCTGTGGACTACTCCTAGAATAACGGCGGATGATGACCCATGCTGTGGATACTACTCCTAGATAACGGCAGGATGATGATGCACCATGGCTGTGGATACGTACTCCTAATAACGGCAGGTTGATGGCTCCATGGCTGTGGATAATACCCTAGATAACGGCAGGATGATGGCCCCATGGCTTGGGAGCTACTCCTAGAACGGCAGGATGAATGGGCACCATGGCTTGGATACTCTCCTAGATAACGGCAGGATATGCACCATGGCTGTGGATACTACTCCTAGATAACGCGTGATGCACCATGGCTGTGGTACACTCCTATATAACAGCAGATGAGGCACCATGGCTGTAGATACTACGTCTAATAACCAGGAATGAATGGCACCATGGCTGTGATACTTCTCCTAGATAACAGCAGGATGATGGCACCATGGCTGTAGATACTACCCTAGATACACAGGATGATGTCACCATGTCTGTAGATACTCTCCCTAGATAACGGCAGGATGGTCCATGGCTGTGGATACTACTCCTAGATAACGGCAGGATAATGGCACCATGGCTGTGGATACTACTACTCCAAGATAACGGCAGTTTATACACCATGGCTGTGGATACGTACTCTACTCAGATAACGGCAGGAGGATGCGCCATGGCTGTGGATACTACTCCTAATAAGGCAGGATGATGGCACCATGCTGTGGATACTACTCCTAGATAACGCAGGATGATGGCACCAGGCTGTGGATACTACTCCTAGATAACGCAGGATGATGGCCCATGGCTGTGGATACTACTCCTAGATAACGGCAGGAGATGGCACCATGGCTGTGGATACTACTCCTAGAGTAAGCGCAGGATGATGGCACCATGGCTGTGGACTACTCCTAGATAGGCAGAGATGATGGCACCATGGCTGTGGATACACTCCTAGATAGGCAGGATGATGCACCATGGCTTGGTACTACTCCTAGATAACGGCAGATGATGGCACATGGCTGTGTATACTACTCCTAGATAACGCAGGATGATGGCACCAGGCTGTGGATACTACTCAGATAACGGCAGTATGATACCACCATGGCTTTGGATACACTCCAGATAACGGCAGGGATGATGGCCCATGGCTGGATACTACTCCTAGATACGGCAGATGATGGCCCATGGCTGTGGATACTACCCTAGATAATGGCAGGATGATGGCACCATGGCTGTGGATACTACTCCTATATATGGGCAGGATGATGGCACCATGGCTGTGGATACTACTCCTAGATAAGGCAGGATTAGGCACCATGGCTGTGGATACTACTCCTAGATAACGGCAGGATGAAGGGCACCATGGCTGTGTATACACTCCTAGATACGGCAGGATGATGCACCATGGCTGGTGGATCTACTCCTAGATAACGGCAGGATGACCCATGGCTTGGATACTACTCCAGATAAGCGAGGATGATGGCTCCATGGCTGGGGATACTACTCCTAGATAACGGCAGGATGATGGCACCAGGCTGTGATACTACTCCTATAACAGCAGGAGGATGACACCATGGCTGTGGATACTACTCCTAGATAGGCAGGATTATCCACCATGCGCTGTATACACTCCTGATAACGGCAGGATGATGGCACAGGCTGTGGATACTACTCCTAGATAACAGAATGATAACACCATGGCTGTGGATACCCTCTAGAAACGGCAGGATGATGGCACCATGGCTGTGGATACTACTCCTAGATAACGGCAGGATGATGGCACCATGGCTGTGGATACTACTCCTAGATAACGGCAGGATGATGGCACCATGGCTGTGGATACTACTCCTAGATAACGGCAGGATGATGGCACCATGGCTGTGGATACTACTCCTAGATAACGGCAGGATGATGGCACCCATGGCTGGGATACTACTCCTAGATACGGCAGGATGATGCACCAATGGCTGTGGATACTACTCTTAGATAACGGCAGATGTATGGCACATGGCTGTGGATACTCTCCTAGATAACGCAGGATATGGCACCATGGCTGTGGATACACTCCTAGATAACGGCAGGATGATGGCACCATGGCTGTGATACTACTCCTAGATAACGCAGTGATGACGCCCAGGCTGTGGATACTACTCCTAGATAACGGCAGGATGATGGCACACCATGGCTGTGGTAACTACTCCTAGATACAGCAGGATGATGCACCATGGCTGTGGAGATAATCTCCTATATACCGCAGGTGATGGCACCATGGCTTGTGATATCACCCTAGATAACAGCAGGATGATGGCCTGGCTGTGATACTACTCCAGATAACGCAGGATGATGGCCCCATGCTGTGGATACACTCCTAGATACGGCAGGAGATGGCACCGGGCTGTGGATACTACTCCTAGATACAGGCATGGATGGCACCAGGCTGTGGATACTACTCCTAGATAACGGCAGGATGATGACACCATGGCTGTGGTACTACTCACCCTAGATACCATCAGATGATGGCACATGGCTGTGATACTACTCCTAGATAACGGCAGATGGATGGCACCATGGCTGTGGATACTACCCTAACGCAGGATGATGGCCACCATGGCTGTGATACTACTCCTAGATAACGGCAGGATGATGGCACCATGGCTGTGGATACTACTCCTAGATACAGTGATGATCACCGGCTTGGATACTACTCCTAATAACGGCAGGATGATGGCACCATGGCTGTGGATACTACTCCTAGATAACAGCATGATGATGGCACCATGGGCTGTGGATACTACTCCAGATAAGGCAGGATGATGCACCATGGCTGGTGATACTACTCCTAGATAACGGCAGGTGATGGCACCATGGCTGTGGATACTACCCTAATAACCAGATGATGCCCATGGCTGTGGATACTACTCCTAGATAACGGCAGGATGATGGCACCATGCTGTGGAATACTACCCTAGATAACGGCAGATATGGCCCCATGGCTGTGGATACTACTCCTAGATAACGGAGGATGATGGCCCCATGGCTGTGGATACTACTCCATAACCAGGATGATACCATGGCTGTGATACACTCCTAGATAACGGCAGGATGATGGCCCGGCTGGTGGATACTACTCCTAGATAGGCAGGATGATGGCCATGGGCGTGGGATACTACTCCTAGATAACGGCAGGATGATGGCACCATGGCTGTGTATACTCCTAGATAACGCAGGATGATGGCCCATGGCTGTGTAATACTACTCTAGATAACGGCAGATGATAACACCATGGCTGTGTATCTACTCCTAGATAGCAGATGATGGCCCATGGCTGTGGATACTACTCCTAATAACGGCAGAGATGCGACCATGGCTGTGATACTACTCCTAGATAAGCAGGCAGGATGGCACCATGGCTTGGATACTACTCCTAGATAACGCAGGATGATGGCACCATGGCTGTGGATACTACTCCAGATACGGCAGGATGATGGCACCATGGCTGTGGTACTACTCCTAGATAACGGCAGGATGATGGCACCATGGCTGGGTATACTACCTAGTAAACAGCAGGATGATGGCCCACCATGGCTGTGGATACTACTCCTAGATAACGGCAGGATGATTGGCACCATGGCTGTGGTCCAACTCGATACAGCAGGATGATGGCACCATGGCTGTGGATACTACTCCTAGATAACGGCAGGATGATGGCACCATGGCTGTGGATACTACTCCTAGATAACGCAGATAGGCACCATGGCTGTGATACTACTCCGATAACGGCAGGATTGGCACCATGGCTGTGGATCTACTCCTAGAACGGCAGGATGATCACCATGGCTGTGTATACACTCCTAGATAACCAGGATGATGGCACCATGCTGTGGATACTACTCCTAGATACACAGGGTGATAACACCATGGCTGTGGATACACTCCTGAATAACGGAAGGATATGGCCCATGGCTGTGGATATCTACCCTAGATACCACATATGATACACCATGGCTTGGATACTACTCTGATAACGGCAGGATGATGGCACCATGCTGTGATACTACTCCTAGATAACGCAGGATTGGCACCATGTGGGATCTCTCTAGATACGGCAGATGATGGCACCATGGCTGTGGATACTACTCCTAGATAACGCAGGATGATCACCATGGCTTGTATCTACTCCTAGAAAAACGGCAGGATGATGGCACCATGGCTGTGGATACTACTCCTAGATAACGCAGGATGAGGCACCCATGGCTGTGTATACTACTCCAGATACAGCAGGAATGATGGCCCCATGGCTGTGGATACTACTCCCTAGATACGGCAGGATATGGCACCATGGCTTGGATACTACTCCTAGATAACGGCAGGATGATACCATGCTGTGGATACTACTCCTAGATAGCAGCAGGATGATGGCCCAGGGCTGTGGATACTACTCCTAGATAACGCAGGATGATGGCACCATGCGTGGATACTATCCTAATAACGCGGATGATGGCACCATGGCTGTGGATACTACTCCAGATAACAGCAGGATGATGGCACCAGGCTGTGTATACTACTCTAGATAACGGCAGGATAATGGCCCATGGCTGTGGATACACTCCTAGATAACGCAGGATGATGGCACCATGGCTGTGGATACTACTCCAGATAACGGCAGGATGATGGCAACACATGGCTGTGGATAACTACCCGAGATAACGGCAGGATGATGACCCATGGCTGTGTATACTACCCAGATAACGGCAGGATGATGGCACCATGGGCTGTGGATAAACTCCTAGATAACGGCAGGATGATGCCACCATGGCTGTGGATACTACTCCTAGATAACGGAAGGTGATGGCACCATGGCTGTGATACTACTCCTAGATAAGCAGGATGATGGCACCATGGCTGTGGAGTTACTACTCCCTAGATAACGGCAGGATGATGGCACCATGGTGTGTATACTACTCCTAAATAACAGCAGGATGATGGCCCCATGGCTGTGGATACTACTCCTAGATACGCAGGATATGAGCACCATGGACTGTGGATTACTACCCTAGATAACCGATGATGCACCATGCTGTGTATACACTCCTAGATAACGCAGGATGATAGCACCTACTGTGGATACTACTCCTAATACGGCAGGATAGAGGCCCCATGCTGTGGATACTCCTAGATAACGGCGGATGGATGGCCCATGGCTGTGGCTCTTCTATCATTTGTAGACACCTCACCTTATTACTGTCTTGAGGGATAGATTCTGTAAAGTTGTGGGTGTCATTGATGCAGATTTACTTACCCGGGTCCATGCAATTCACTAAGATCGTCGGCTCCCGATATCCTGCATGTGTGACTTCCGCGCTAAAGGTCCGCCGGCGTTCACCTTCTTCTTCCGATGCATGTGAGTGCTTGATCTTGCGACAGGAAATCTTTTCTAAATTCTGCTGTTTGTCCGAATCTGTTGGGTTGTCCGATGGCCACTCCCTCAAATTTTTGTTGCGCCGATGTGCCAAATTGCCACAAAACGGAAATTCGGCTCAGAACGGAAATATTGGGGAACCCTCGGATGAGCAGTTTGTGGATCTGACATGATTCGGAGATGTTGTTCCCCAGGATATGATTTGAGTCTCTGATGCCCTTCTGGGGTGATGGTGTCAGGGGTAACATGCAGAACCCCGCTCCCATCACTGCTCCCCTAGAATATTCTGACCCCAAACTTCCTGATAGAGAGAAGTGTGTCACCCGGAGCGCTGGGATCTCCCACTCAGAGTATCAGAGGTCCCGGGAGCCCCATCCCTGCCTGCCGAGGAGATGACAACCTGGAAATATCCGGGAAGCCACCGGATTCTTCTCAGGGTTAAAAGTGAAACAATTCGCTGATGATGAAGGATTATTAGACGTGGGAAAACATCTGGATCTGTAGAATAAATAAGGAAAACCTGGATATTTCTGCTGCGTGGATAGTTTGGTGTCTAGTCGCAAAACTTGTGCAAAAACAGTGCGACCGCATGAAAAGGCGCAAAAACAACAGAAGAAACGTGTGATCCTTCTGGCTCTGTCTTGTGAGCCTGGTGCTTGTGCTGTGCCCCAGGGTATAGGGAATGACAAGCAGTGGGACCTTCCCATCCCCCCCGGGCCACGCCTGAGTGATGTATTAGGCCGGCGGCACACGTGGCGTTTTTGACCCGTTTTAATTAAGATAATTAGTAAACCGGTTGAAAACGATGTGGTTTTTAATGGACTGCTTAAAAAACGGCCCAAAAACGGGTTCAAAACGCCACGTGTGCCGCCGGCCTAAGAAGTCCTCTGTTTGGGCAGACGAGGGCGGAGCTCTCAGGTGAGGAAACCCCTTGCTGATTGGTTGGAGCGCAGACGGGAAGTCTGTGGCTTTGCCGACCACCCTGACACTGCCTACCTACAGTGTGATGAGTGTGTGACGCTGAGTCATGCAGATATTTCCGGCGCGGTCATGATGGAGACGCGCTTTGTCGTTGCTGACAGATGACATGTTGTGTCATTGTTCTTGTGTCGCTATTTGTTCCATGCGGCAGACAAACAATCTGCTCATTGTTCCACAAACATTCCAATGTTATCACACAAAGGAGGATCATACACTCACACGTCTCTACTGAGCTCAACGGAGTTAACCCTATCTGCAGAGCCCGACACATTATACATTCATACACACACACTAATGTACATACACATTATACATTCATACACACACGCTATGTACATACATATTATACATTCATACACACACACTATGTACATACACATTATACATTCATACACATTCACTATGTACATACACATTATACATTCATACACACACACTATGTACATACACATTATACTTCATCACACACCACACGATGTACCTACACCTTATACATTCATACACACTCACTTGTACATACCATTATACATTCTACACACACACACTATGTACATACACATAACATTCATACACACACATATGTACATGACACATTATACATTACATACACACACTATGTACATACCTTTATACATTCATACACACACACAGCTATGACATACCATTATATACATATAATCAAACACAACCACTATGTACATACACCATATACAATTCATACACACACACTAGTACATACACATTATACATTCATACACACACACTATGTACATACACATTATACATTCATACACACACTATGTACAACATTATACTTCATACACAACACATCAGTACATACACATTATAAATTCATACACACACACTATGTATACACATTATACATTCCTCACACATTGACAAGCCAGTAATGGCAGGTTACTGGGGGGGGGGGGGGGGTTACAACAGATGGAACAGTTGTGTACAAGTTCACAATGGTTAGGATCCATGAACTAATGGCAGAATGAGGGCATCATGTTGTGGATATCACTCGAGACACGTTATGATGACACATGGCTGTGGATACTACTCCTAGATAACGGAAGAGATGGCGCCATGGCTGTGGATACTACTCCTAGATAACAAGCAGATGATGGCGCCATGGCTGTGGATACTACTCCTAGATAACGGCAGATGATGGCACCATGGCTGTGGATACTACTCCTAGATAACGCCAGATGATGGCACCATGGCGTGGATCTACTCCTAATAACAGCAGGATGATGGCACGATGGCTGTGTATACCACTCCTAGATAACGGCAGGATGATGGCACATGGCTGTGGATCTACTCATAGATAACGACAGTAGATAGGCACATATCTGTGGATACTCTCCTAGATAACGGCAAGATGATGTGGCACCATGACTGTGAATACTTCTCCTGATAACGGCAGGATGATGGCACCATGGCTGTGGATACTACTTCCTAATACAGCAGGATGATGGCACCATGGCTGTGGACACTACCCTAGATACACGAGGTGATGGCACCATGGCTGTGGATACTACTCCCTAGATAACGCAGGATATAGCACCATGGCTGTGTATACACTCTAATAACAACAGGATGATCGGCAGGATGATGGCACCATGACTGTGGATACTACTCCTAGATAACAACAGGATGATGGCGGCAGGATGATGGCACCATGACTGTGAATACTTCTCCTAGATAACGGCAGGATGATGGCTCCATGGCTGTGGATACTACTCCTAGATAACGCAGATGATGGCACCATGGCTGTGGATACTACTCCCATATAAACAGGTGATGCGGCAGATGAGGGCACCATGCTGTGAATACTCTCCTAGATAACGGCAGGATGATGCTCCATGGCTGTGGACTACTCTAGAAAATGCAGGATGATGGCACCATGGCTGTGGATACTACTCCTAGATAACAGCAGGATGATGGCACCATGGCTGTGGATACTACTCCTAGATAACGGCAGGATGATATCACCATGGCTGTGGATACTACTCCTAGATAACGGCAGGATGATGGCGCCATGGCTGTGGATACTACTCCTAGATAACGGCAGGATGATGGCACCATGGCTGTGGATACTACTCCTAGATAATGGAAGGATGATGGCACCATGGCTGTGGATACTACTCCTAGATAACGGCAGGATGATGGCACCATGGCTGTGGATACTACTCCTAGATAATGGCAGGATGATGGCACCATGGCTGTGGATACTACTCCTAGATAACGGCAGGATGATAACACCATGGCTGTGGATACTACTCCTAGATAACGGCAGGATGATGGCACCATGGCTGTGGATACTACTCCTAATAAACGGCAGATGATGGCACCATGGCTGTGGATACTACTCCTAGATATGGGCAGGATGATGGCACCATGGCTTTGATACTACTACTCCTAGATAACGGCAGGATGATGGCACCATGGCTGTGGATACTACTCCTAGAATAATGGCATATGATGGCACCATGGCTGTGGATACTACTCCTAGATAACAGCATGATGATAACACCATGGCTGTGGATACTACTCCTAGATAACGGCAGGATGATGGCACCATGGCTGTGTATACTACTCCTAGATAACGGCAGGATGATGGCACCATGCTGTGATACTCTCCTAGATAACGGCAGGATGATGGCGACCATGGCTGTGGATACTACTCCTAGAAACGGCAGGATATGCACCATGGCTGTGGATACTACTCCTAGAATACGGCAGATGAGGACCATGGCTGTGGATACTACTCCTAGATAACGCAGGATATAGCACCATGGCTGTGGATACTACTCCTAGATAACGGGCAGGATAATGAGCCCATGGCTGTGTACTACTCCTAGATAACGGCAGGTTGATGCACCATGGCTGTGGATACTACTCCTAGTATGGAGGTATATGCCACCATGGCTGTGATCTACTCCTAGATAAAACGCAGGATGATGGCACATGGCTGTGGATACTACTCTACTACCTAGATACCACAGGATGATGGCACCTGGCTGTGGATCTCTCCTAATACGGCAGATGATGGCACAAATGGCTTGGATACTACTCCTAGATAACGCAGGAGATGGCACCATGGCTGTGGATACTACTCCTATTAACGGCAGGATGATGGCACCATGGCGGTGGATACTACTCCTAGATGAACGGCAGGATATGGCACCATGGGCTCCTGAGAAACTGAGGCACGAGGTTAGTAGAAACGGCAGGATGATGGCACCATGGCTGTGGATATACTCCTATATACAGCAGGATGATGGCACCATGGCTGTGGATACTACTCCTAGATAACGGCAGGATGATAACACCATGGCTGTGGATACTACTCCTAGATAACGGCAGGATAATAGCACCATGGCTGTGGATACTACTCCTAGATAACGGCAGGAAAATAGCACCATGGCTGTGGATACTACTCCTAGATAACGGCAGGTTGATGGCTCCATGGCTGGATATACTCCTAGTAATGGCAAGATATGGCACCATGGCTGTGGATACTACTCCTAGATAACGCAGATGATGGCACCATGGCTGTGGATACTACTCCTAGTAACAGCAGGATGATGGCACCATGGCTGTGGATACTACTCCTAGATACGGCAGGATGATGGCACCATGGCTGTGGATACTACTCTCTAGATAACGGCAGGATGTGGCAACCATGGCTGTGGATACTACTCCTAGTAAACGGCAGGATGAAGGCACCATGGCTGTGGATACTCTCCTAGATAACGCAGGATATGGCCCATGGCTGTGGATATACTCCCGATAACAGCAGGATAATGGCACCATGGCTTGATCTACTCCTAGATACGGCAGGTGATGGCACCATGGCTGTGGATACTACTCCTAGATAACGGCAGGATGATAACACCATGGCTGTGGATACTACTCCTAGATAACGGCAGAGATGGCTCCATGGCTGTGGATCACTCCTGATAACGGCAGGATGATAACACCATGCTGTGGATACTACTCCTAGAAACGCAGATGATACACCATGGCTGTGGTAATACTACTCCTAGATAACGGGCAGATGATAACACCATGCTGGCTATACCACTCCTAGATAACGGCAGGATGATGGCTCATGGCTGTGTGATACTACTCCTAGAAACGCGGATGATGCACCATGGTTGTGGATACTACTTCTAGATAACAGCAGGATGATGGCACCATGGCTGTGGATACTACTCCTAGATAATGGCAGGATGATGACCCATGCTGTGGATCTACTCCTAGATACGGCAGAGAATAACACCATGGCTGAATGGAATACTACTCCTAGATAACGAGGATGATGGCACATGGCTGGTGGTACTACTCCTAGATAACGCAGATGATGGCACCATGGCTGTGGACACTACTCCTAGATACGGCAGGATATAGGCACCATGGCTGTGGATACTACTTACTACTCCTAGATACGGCAGGATGATGGCCCCATGGCTGTGTGGATACTACTCCTACTAGATCGGCAGGATGATCACCATGGCTGTGGATACTACTCCTAGATAACGCAGGTGATGGCACCATGGCTGTGGATAATACTCTAGATACGGCAGGATATGGCACCATGGCTGTGGATACTACTCTAGATACGGCAGGATGATGGCACCATGGCTGTGGATACTACTCCTAGATAACGGCAGGAAAATAGCACCATGGCTGTGGATACTACTCCTAGATAACGGCAGGTTGATGGCTCCATGGCTGTGGATAATACTCCTAGATAACGCAGGGATTATGGCACCCTGGCTGTGATACTACTCCTATATACAGGCATGATGGCACCATGGCTTGGATACTACTCCTAGATAACGGCAGGATGATGGCACCATGGCTGTATACTACTCTAGATAACAGCAGATGATGCACCATGGCGGTGATACTACTCCCTAGATAACGGCAGGATGATGGCCCATGGCTGTGATACTACTCCTAGATAACGCAGGTGATATCACCATGGCTGTGGATACTACTCCTAATACGGCAGGTTTGATAACACATGGCTGTGGATACTACTCCAATAACGGCGGATATGGCGCCATGGCTGTGGATACTACTCCTAGATAACGGCAGAGGATGCACCATGCTGTGGATACTATACTCCTAGATAACGGCAGGATGATAGCACCCATGGCTGTGGATACTACTCCTAGATACGGCAGGATGATGGCCCATGGCGTGGATACTACTCCTAATAACGCAGGATGATGGCACCAGGCTGTGGATCACTACTCCTAGATCGGCAGATGATGGCACCATGGCTGTGGATCCTACTCCTAGATAAGGCAGGATGAGGCACCATGGCTGTGGATACTACTCCTAGATAAGGCAGATGATGGCACCATGGCTGTGGATACTACTCCTAGATAACGGCAGGGATATGGCACCATTGTGTGATACTTACTCCTAGATAACGGCAGGATGATGACCATGGCTGTGGATACTACTCCTAGATAACGGCAGGATGATAACACCATGGCTTTGGATACTACTCCTAGATAACGGCAGGATGATGGCTCCATGGCTGTGGATACTACTCCTAGAATAACGGCGGATGATGGCACCATGGCTGTGGATACTATCTCCTAGATAAGGCAGGATGGCACCATGGCTGTGATACTACTCCTAGATAAGGCAGAGATGGCACCATGCGTGATACTACTCCTAGATAATGGCGGATGTGGCACCAGGCTGTGGATACTACTCCTAGATAACGGCAGGATGATGGCACCATGGCTGTGTATCACTCATAGATAACGGCAGGATGATGGCACATGGCTGGGATACTACTCTAGATACCGGCAGGATGATACCCCATGGCTTGGATACTACTCCTAGATAACGGAAGATGATGCTCCATGGCTGTGGATACTACCCTAGATAACGGCAGGATGATGGCACACATGGCTGTGGTACTACTACCCTGATAACAGCAGGAATGATGCACCATGGCGTGGATACTACTCCTAGTAATGGCAGGATGATACACCATGGCTGTGTTAACTACTCCTAGATAACGGCAGGATGATGGCACCATGGCTGTGGATACTACTCCTAGATAACAGCAGGATGATCCCCATGGCTTGGATCACTCCTAGATAAACGGAAGGATGATGGCTCCATGGCTTGTGGATACTACTCCTAGATAAACGGCAGGATGATGCACCATGGCTGTGGGATACTACTCCTAGATAACGGCAGGATGATGGCACCCATGGCTGTGATACTCACTCCAGATAACAGCAGGGATGAGGCACCATGGCTGTGGATACTACCCTAGATAACGGCAAGAGTGATGGCCCCAGTGGCTGTGATAAGACTACCTCCAGATAACGCAGGATGTGGCACCATGGCTGTGGATACTACTCTTAGATAACGGCAGGATGATGGCACCATGGCTGTGGATACTACTCCTAGATACGGCAGGATGATGGCACCATGGCTGTGGGACTACTCCTAGATAACGGAGAGATGATGGCACCATGGCTGTGATACTACTCCTAATAACCCAGGATGATGGCCATGGCTGTGGATACTACTCCTAGTAACGGCAGGATAATGCACCCATGCTGTGATACTACTCCTAGAAACAGCAGATGATGGCACCATGGCTTGGGTACTACTCCTAATACACGCAGATGATGGCACCATGGCTGTGACTACATCCTAGATAACGCAGGATGATGGCCCATGGCTGTGGATACTACTCTCAGATACCGGCAGGATGATGGCCCCATCTTGGATACTACTCCTAGGTAACGCAGGATGATGGCACACCATGGCTGTGATACTACTCCTAGATAACCAGGATGATGGCACCATGGCTGTGGATACTACTCCTAGATAACGCAGATGTGGCACCATGGCTGTTACTACTACTCCTAGATAACAGCAGATGAATGGCACCATGGCTGTGGATACTACTCCCTAGATAACGGCAGGATGATGGATCCATGGTCTGTGTATACTACTCCTAGATAACGGCAGGATGATGGCTCCCATGGCTGTGGATACACTCCTAGATAACGGCAGGATGATGGCACCATGGCTGTATCTCCCTAGTAACGCAGGATGATGGCACCATGGCTGTGGATACTACTCTACTAGATAACGGCAGGATGATGGCACCATGGCTGGGGATACTACTCTAGATAACGCAGGATGATGGCACCATGGCTGTGGATACTACTCCTAATAACGGCAGGATTATGGCAACCATGCTGTGGATACTACTCTCGATAACGGCAGGATGATGGCACCATGGCTGTGGATACTATCTCCTAGATAACAGCAGGATGAATGCCCAGGCTGTGGATACTACTCCTAGATAACGACAGGATAATCAACCATGGCTGTGGAATACTACTCCTAGATAACGGAAGGATGATGGCCCATGGCGTGGATACTACTCCTAGATAACGGTAGGATGATGCCCATGGCTTGTGGATACTACTCCTAGATAAGCAGGATGATGGCCACCATGGCTGTGTATACCATTCCTAGTAAACGGCATGATGATGCTCCATGGTCTGTGGATACTACTCCTAGATAAGGGCAGAGTGATGGCACCATGGCTGTGGATACTAACTCCTAGATAACGGCGGATGTGGCACCATGGCTGTGGATACACTCCTAGATAACGGCAGGTGATGGCACCATGGCTGTGATACACTTCTATCTAGATAACGGCAGGAATGATACACCATGGCTGTGTCTATACTCCTAGATCAATGGCAGGCGATGATGCACCATGGCTGTGGATACTCACTCTAGATACCGGCAGGATGATGGCACCTGGTGTGGATACACTCCTAGATAACAGCAGGATGATGCACCATGGCTGTGGATTACTACTCCTAGATACACAGGATGATGGCACCATGGCTGTGGATACTACTCTAGATAACGCAGTATGATACACCATGGCTGTGTATACTACTCCTAGATAACGCGATGATGGCACCATGGCTTGGTATACTCTACACCTAGATACAGCAGGATGATGCCCCATGGCTGTGATACTACTCCGATAACGGCAGGATGATGGCCCAGGCTGTGGATACTACTCCTAGATAACAGCAGGATGATGGCAACCATGGCTGTGTACTACTCCTAGATAACGGCAGAGAATGGCACATGGCTGTGGATACTACTCTCTAGATAAGCGCAGATGATGGCACCATGGCGTGGATATCTACTCCTAATAGATATAACAGCAATGATGATGGCACCATGGCTGTGGATACTACTCCTTGATAAACGGCAGGATGTAACACCAGGCTGTGTATCCCACTCCTAGATAACAGGCAGGATATGCACCATGGCTGTGATACTACTCCTAGATACAGCGGATGATGACCCATGGCTTGTGGTACTACTCCTAGATAACGGCAGGGATGATGGCCCATGGCTGTGGATACTCCCCTAGATAACGCAATGATCATGGCTTGTATACTACTCCTAGATAACGGCAGGATGATGGCACCATGCTGTGTAACTACTCCTAGATAACGGCAGGATTATGGCACCATGGCTGTGGATACTACTCCTAGATAACAGCAGGATAGGGGCACCATGGCTGTGGATACTACTCCTAGATAACGGCAGGTGATGATAACACCATGGCTGTGTATACTACTCCTAGATAACGCAGGATGATGGCACCATGGGCTGTGTGATACTACTCCTAGATAACGGCAGGATGATGGCAACCATGGGCTGTTACTACTCCAGATAACGGCAAGGATGAATGGCACCATGGCTGTGGATCTACTCCGACTCCTCGAACGGCAGAGATGATGGCACCATGGCTTGTGGACTACTCCTAGATAACTCGGGCGATGATACCATGGCTGTGATACAGCTCCTAGATAACAGCAGGATGATGGCACCATGGCTGTGGATACTACTCCTAGATAACGCATGATGATGGCCCCAGGCCTTGGATACTACTCCTAGATAACGGCAGGATGATGGCACCCATGGCTGTGGATACTACTCTCTAGATCAGCAGGATGATGGCCCCATGGCTGTGGATACTACTCCTAGATAACGGCCAGGATGATGGCCCATGGCTGTGTGATATACTCCTAGATAACAGCAGGATGATGGCACATGGCTGTGGATACTACTCCTAGAACGGCAGGAGATTGGCACCATGGCTGTGGATACTACTCCTAGATAACGGCAGGATGATACACCATGGCTGTGTATATACTCCTAGATAACAGGCAGGATGATGGCACCATGGCTGTGGATACTACTCTAGATAACGCAGGATGATGGCACCATGGCTGTGGATACTACTCACTCTAGATAACGGCAGGATGATGCACCATGGCTTGTGTATACCATCCTAGAAACAGCAGGATGATGGCACCATGGCTGTGGATACTACTCCTAGATACGGCAGGATGATGGCATCCCATGGGCTGTGGATACTACTCCTAGATAACACAGGATGATGGCCATGGCTGTGGATACTATACTCCTAGATACGCAGGATTGAGCACCATGGTGTGATACTACTCCTAGATAACGGCAGATGATGGCACCATGGCTGGGTATATACTCCTAGATAACGGCAGGATGATAGCACCATGGCTGTGGATACTACTCCTAGATAACGGCAGGATGATGGCACCATGGCTGTGGATACTACTCCTAGATAACGGCAGGATGATGGCTCCATGGCTGTGGCTCTTCTATCATTTGTAGACACATCACCTTATTACTGTCTTGATGGGATAAGATTCTGTAAAGTTGTGGGTGACATTGAGGCAGATTTACTTACCCGGGTCCATCGCAATTCACTAAGATCGTGCTCCCGATATCCTGCATGTGTCACTTCCGCGCTAAGGTCCCCCGGAGTTCACCTTCTTCTTCCTGATGCATGTGAGTGCTTGATCTTGCGACAGAAATCCTTTTCTAAATACTGTGGTTTGTCCGAATCCGTTCGGTTGTCCGATGGCCACTCCCCCAAATTTTTGTTGCGCCGATGTGCCAAATCGCCACAAAACGGAAATTCGTCTCAGAACGGAAATATTGGGGAACCCTCGGATGAGCAGTTTGTGGATCTGACATGATTCGGAGATGTTGTTCCCCAGGATATGATTTGAGTCTCTGATGCCCTTCTGGGGTGATGGTGTCAGGGGTAACATGCAGAACCCCGCTCCCATCACTGCTCCCCTAGATATTCTGACCCCAAACTTCCTGATAGAGAGAAGTGTGTCACCGGAGCGCTGGATCTCCCACTCAGAGTACTCGAGGTCCCGGAGCCCCTCCTGCCTGCCGAGGAGATGACAACCTGGAAATATCCGCGGGAAGCCACCGGATCTCTCAGGTTAAAAGTGAGAACAACTTCGCTGATGTGAGGATTATTGACGTGGATAAACATCTGGATCTGTAGAATAAAAAGGAAAACCTGGATAGTTCGTGCGTGGATAGTTTGGTGTCTAGTCGCAAAACTTGTGCAAAAACAAGTGCGACACCTGCATGAAAAGGCGCAAAAACAAACAGAAGAACTGGTGATCCTTCTGGCTCTGTCTTGTGAGCCTGGTGCTTGTGCTGTGCCCGGGGTATAGGGAATGACAAGCAGTGGGACCTTCCCATCCCCCGCGGGCCACGCCTGAGTGATGTATTAGGCCGGCGGCACACGTGGCGTTTCTGACCCGTTTTAATTAAGATAATTAGTAAAAGGGGTCAGAAACGAATGTGGTTTTTAATGGACTGCTTAAAAAACGGCCCAAAAACGGGTTCAAAACGCCACATGTGCCGCCGGCCTAAGAAGTCCTCTGTTTGGGCAGACGAGGGCGGAGCTCTCAGGTGAGGAAACCCCTTGCTGATTGGTCGGAGCGCAGACGGGGAGTCTGTGGCTTTGCCGACCACCCTGACAATACCTACCTACCTACAGTGTGATGAGTGTGTGACGCTGAGTCATGCAGATATTTCCGGCGCGGTCATGATGGAGACGCGCTTTGTCGCTGCTGACAGATGACATGTTGTGTCATTGTTCTTGTGTCGCTATTTGTTCCATGCGGCAGACAAACAATCTGCTCATTGTTCCACAACATTCCATTTATCACAAAGGAGGTCAACATCACATCGTCTACTGAGCTGCAACGGTTTAACCTTCGCAGAGCCCGACACATATACATTCAAAACTGTAATCATACACACAAATGACACATATACTTCACAGTACAAATACTGCATACATTCACTTAGTACACATACACTTAAACATTCATACACACACACACTATGTACATACACATTATACATTCATACACACACACTATGTACATACACATTATAATTCATACACACTCACTATGTACATACACATTATACATTCATACACACACACACATGTACATACACATTATACATTCATACACACACTATGTACATACACATTATACATTCATACACACACTATGTACATACCCATTATACATTCATCCCACACTATGTCATACACATTATAACATTAACAACCACACTATGTCATATATACACATTATACATTCATACACACACACTATGTACAGACACATTATAATCTTCATACACACACTATGTACATACACATTATACATTCATACACACACACTATTAAATACACATTATACATTCATACACACAATATGTACATACACATTATACATTCAACACACACACTATGTACATACACATTATACATTCATACACCACACACTATGTACATACACATTATACATTCATACACACACTATGTACATACACATTATACATTCATACACCACCCATAGACATACACATTATAATACATTCATCACACAATATACTACACAATATCATACACACCTAGTCATACACATTATACATACATTGTGAGACACTGAGGGTAACTGTGGATATGCTTCCCCTGGGTTTTCCTATCGTGCGGAAGGTTGTGTTGTAAATCCGGGTGTGCGGAGCCAGCTATTAGCTGAGCGGATGTGTGAGACTCCGTGGGCCGGGTTTGATATGGAATGGATTAGCAGGCTGGTATCGGTCCATTCCACCTCGTTAGGGCGGGCCGCTTTGGTGTCGTCCAGCACTTTGGACCGTGTTGGTAGGAGCCTAATCAGGCCGCATGAAGCTGCTGAGGCAGGGGAGAGCCCCGACCTCCACGCCTGGGACGGGGATATCCTGCGGAGTGACTACACATCTAGTGGTTGAGTTAGGGGAACCCTCTGTATAAGCGAGCGACCACACGGGTAGGACTAGAGTAGCCTTCACACCCAGCCACCGAACAGAGAGGAGCTCTATACCTCACCCGATAGGACGGTGAACTTCAGTGCACTCCAATGAACTTAAGCGGAGGAGGAACTACCTTAGTGAATCCCGGCAGAACCCGAATCCTCCGCAGAGAACGCGCCGCTGGATCGCAAAGGACCGGGTAAGTAAATCTGCCAAATTGTCTTTAACTGAACCGAGACTCAGTTACCTCCGTCTTGACTGGGCCCAATTCTCTCTGTGGGTGCAGGCGCTCCGGGTGCCTCATACCCACTTATTCTCTCTGTGGGTGCAGGCGCTCTGGGTGCTCACAACCAGTATATTCTCTCTGTGGGTGGCAGGCGCTCGGGTGTTCACACCCAGTTATTCTCTTGTGGGTTGCAGGCGCTCTGGGCTCCACACCCAGTTATTTCTCTCTGTGGTGCAGGAGCTCGGGTGCTCACACACCAGTTTATTCTCCTGTGGGTGGCAGGCGCTCTGGGTGCTCACACCCTTATTCTCTCTGTGGTGCAGGCGCTATCTGGGGTGCTCACAACCCAGTTATTCTCTCTGTGGGTGCACGGTGACTAAACTAGTTATTACTCTGTGGGTGCAGGCGCTCTGGGTGCTCACACACCCAGTTATTCTCTCTGTGGTTCAGGCACTCTGGGTGCTCACACCCACTTATTCTCTCTGGTGGCTGCAGGCGCTCTGGGTGTCACACCATTATTCTTCTCTCTGTGGGTGCAGGGCAGCATCCGATTGCTCAGACCCAGTTATTTCTCTCTGTGGGTGCAGACGCTCGGTGGGTCTCACAACCAGTTATTCTCTCTGTGGGTGCAGGCGCTCTGGGTGCTCACACCAGTTATTCTCTCTGTGGGTGCAGGCGCTCTGGTTGCTCACACCCAGCACTATGTACATACACATTATACATTCATACACACACTATGTACATACACATTATACATACATTGTGAGACACTGAGGGGGTAACTGTGGATATGCTTCCCCTGGGTTTTCCTATCGTGCGGAGGTTGTGTTTGTAAATCCGGGGTGTGCGGAGCCAGCTATTAGCTGGAGCGGATGTGTGAGACTCCTGGGCCGGGTTTATATGGAATGGATTAGCAGGCTGGTATCGGTCCATTCCACCTCCGTTAGGCCGGGCCAGCTTTGGTGTCGTCCAGCACTTTGGACACGGGTGTTGGTAGGAGCCTAATCAGGCCGCATGAATCTGCTGAGCAGGGAAGAGCTCCACGCCTGGGACGGGGATATCCCTGCGGAGTGACTACACATCTAGTGGTGAGATAGGGGAACCCTCTGTATAGCGGGCGACCACACGGGTAGGACTAGGAGTAGCCTTCACACCCAGCCACCGAACAGAGAGGAGCGCTTACCTGCACCCACGATAGGACGGTGAACTTCAGTGCACTCCAATGAACTTAAGCGGAGGAGGAACTACCTTAGTGAATCCCGGCAGAACCCGAATCCTCCGCAGAGAACGCGCCGCTGGATCGCGAAAGGACCGGGTAAGTAAATCTGCCAAATTGTCTTTAACTGAACCACGAGACTCAGTTACCTCCGTCTTGACTGGGCCAATTCTCTCTGTGGGTGCAGGCGCTTCGGGTGCTCATACCCACTTATTCTCTCTGTGGGTGCAGGCGCTCTGGGTGCTCACAACCAGATATTCTCTCTGTGGGTGCAGGCGCTCGGGGTGTTCACACCCAGTTATTCTCTCTGTGGGTGCAGGCGCTCTGGGTGCTCACACCCAGTTATTCTCTCTGTGGGTGCAGGCGCTCTGGGTGCTCACACCCAGTCATTCTCTCTGTGGGTGCAGGTGCTAACACTCAGTTATTTACTCTGTG
>WNYA01002325.1:0-43914 GCA_019512145.1 Engystomops pustulosus
CTACCTTGGTTGTAACGGGTGGCGATTTGAGTCACTGTTGCCTTTCTATCAGCTCGAACCAGTCTGCCCATTCTCCTCTGACCTCTGGCATCAACAAGGCATTTCTGCCCACAGAACTGCCGCTCACTGGATGTTTTTTCTTTTTCGGACCATTCTCTGTAAACCCTAGAGATGGTTGTGCGTGAAAATCCCAGTAGATCAGCAGTTTCTGAAATACTCAGACCAGCCCTTCTGGCACCAACAACCATGCCACGTTCAAAGGCACTCAAATCACCTCTCTTCCCCATACTGATGCTCGGTTTGAACTGCAGGAGATTGTCTTGACCATGTCTACATGCCTAAATGCACTGAGTTGCAGCCATGTGATTGGCTGATTAGAAATTAAGTGTTAACGAGCACTTGGACAGGTGTACCTAATAAAGTGGCAGGTGAGTGTATATAAACACTAAAGTTAACACATTAGAATAAATGAAAAATACATAAAAATATAAGCCCCTAAAATGTCACTTTCCCATAAAAACACTTAATAAAGTATAAAACACACAAAAACACAAAACCCTCCCACATATTTGGTATTGCCGCATCTGAAACAATCCGGAGAAAAAAAACGCAAAAAACTTTCCGAAAAATGATAATTTTTAATTAATACCTTTATAAAATGCTCTAAAAAGTGATAAAAAATGTTCTGCACTAAAGAGACCACTAAAAAGAACAACTCTTCTCGCAAAAAAAACAGATTTGTCAGTCGAAAAATAAAAAAGTTCTCCATATGAAAAGATGGTGATGCAAAAATGAACAAGATTTTCTCCAAATTAGTTTTTATTCAGTAAAATGGAATAAAATAGACAAAATCCCCACATATTTGGTATCGCTGCGTCCGTGACAATCTGCATAATATAAAACAGAATTGTTATTAGATCCGCAAAGTGAACCCCGTACAAAAAAAAAGATATTCCTACGGTAGCGGGTGTTAACCCCTGAGGCCGCGTTCACACGTTCTGCTAGCGTCGCATTCATAACGCACCGCTAGCGCATAGGGGGACCTCCGCCAGATCGCATATGCGTTTCCCGGGAAACTAATGCAATCGATAACCTGATCGCATGTGTGCCTCTGGAAACGCATATGCGATCAGGCCGAGGCATAACACACCGCTAGCAGAACAAGTGACCGTGACCTTACACGCTGCGGTCCAGAGGGAAGGGGGTGCTGCTCCAATGGTTGCATACTCCTCTCCGGGAGCTGGGTCTTACCTCCTAGCAGGACTCGGCTTTAACAAAGTGGCTTCTGCGGCCGAGGGTGTATGAATGGGGCTCACGGGCTGAGCTCTCTGCATAAAGACATGGGGTTTGCTGCATATTGCTGCAATCACCCATCACTAACAGCTGTAATTGTTGCTTGCACCAATCACAGAAGTTAACCCCTTGATTGGTGCCTGTAGTTTAAACCAATAAATAGCGGAAAATAGCGCCCAAAGTGAAAAATGACACTTTTTTTGCTATTTTGCAAAATATAAAAAAAGTAATAAAAACTGTTCAAAAGGCTGTACTGTCCTAAACATGGTAACATTGAAAATGTCATCTGATCTCGCAAAAAATGACACCAAACACAGCTCCGTACACTGAAGTATGAAAAAGTTATTAGCATCAGAAGATGGCAAAATGAAGAGGAGGTTTTAATTTTTGTAAAAGTATAAAAAGATTATAAAACCTATCATTTTGGTATCCTTGGGGACAGGAGGCTGGGGGACAGTAGGTGGCTGGGGGACAGGAGGAGGAGGATAGAGGACAGGAGGCTACAGGAGGTGGATGGAGGACAGGAGGCTACAGGAGGAGGATGGGGGATGGGGCTACAGGAGGAGGCTGGAGGACAGGGAGCTACAGGAGGAGGCTGGAGGACAGGGAGCTACAGGAGGAGGATGGAGGACATGGGGCTACAGGAGGTGGATGGAGGGCAGGGGGCTACAGGAGGAGGATGGAGGATAGGGGGCTACAGGAGGAGGATAGGGGGCTACAGGAGGAGGATAGAGGACAGGAGGCTACAGGAGGAGGATAGAGGACAGGAGGCTACAGGAGGAGGATGGAGAACAGGAGCTAGAGGAGGATGGGAGGACAGGAAGCTACAAAAGGAGGATGGAGGACAGGGAGCTACAGGAGTAGGCTGGAGGACAGGGAACTACAGGAGGAGGATGGAGGACAGGAGCTAGAGGAGGATGGAGGACAGGGGGCTACAGGAGGAGGATAGAGGACAGTAGGCTACAGGAGGTGGATGGAGGACAGGAGCTGGAGGAGGAGGATAGAGGACAGGAGGTGGATGGAGGACAGGAGCTAGAGGAGGATGGAGGACAGGAAGCTACAGGAGGAGGATGGAGGACAGGAGCTACAGGAGGAGGATGGAGGACAGGAGGCTACAGGAGGAGGATGGAGGGCAGGGAGATACAGGAGGTGGATGGAGGGCAGGGGGTTACAGGAGGAGGATGGAGGATAGATGGCTACAGGAGGAGGATGGAGGACAGGGGGCTACTGGAGGAGGCTGGGGGACAGGAGCTACAGGAGGAGGATGGAGGACAGGAGCTACAGGAGGAAGATGGAGGACAGGGGGCTACAGGAGGAGGATGGAGGAGGCTGGAGGACATGAGGATGGAGGACAGGGGGCTACAGGAGGAGGATGGATTGCATTAGGGGATATTATATTGGTCCACGGGAAGGGGGGGTAAATTAAGGGACGTTGTACCATTGGGGACCATCAAGTTCCATATTCTACTATGCCTGTGGGTGGGACAATGGGCGTGGTTTAGAAAAAGGGGGAGGGGCTTTGTGTCCCTCTTTCTCTTGCCCAAAAGTTGGGAGGTATGCATTATGGTAATCCTCTTATAAGCCTCTTACTGTGGTAACTCCTTTGCTGTGTGGTGCAGCAGGCAAGGCTGAGGTAATGGCTGCAGCCTCCTCCCTTACCTTCTGGATCGACACAGGAGACTGCACAGACATAGTCAGGGCTTGTGTAAGGAGCTGCTGGGGGAAGGAGATCTGATAACCTGTGGAAGGGGGTATAAGAGGCTGGAGGAGAAGTTTTCTGTGCTCTGGGAATGACGGGACCTGTTTCCCCTCACTGTGCCTACACTATTAGCCTGAAGCAGCAGTCTCCGGCAGAGCTGGGGGCGGGGCCTCTATGTTGAGTGCTTCTCTCTGCTCCGGCTGCTGTGTACCTGCTCACAGACATCCGGGCACAGGACAAAAGATCCGGGGCCTGTGCCCCGAATCTTTCCACCTAGCAACGTCCCTGCCTATAACCCTAGAGGAAATAGAAGAGGCGATAGATCGTTTAAACAATAACAAAGCGACAGGCTTCCCAAGGAAATCTTTGCCAAATATAAAGACCTTCTAGCGCCCGGTCTACTAAAAATGTATGCTGACTCATTTGAGGCCAGGACATTGCCTCCCTCTCTTAACGAAGCCACAATAGTATTAATAAAAGAAAAAGTATGTGCGGCTCACCCTTTTTGGAGGTCTCGGTAAATCCAGACACTGAGGGGTAAAGTTATTCGTGTGAATCCAGCACACCAGGAGTGCAAAAGCGATGCCTGCTGAGACCGCAGACGTAGCATGAAGTCATGAAAGAAGAGATTGGTCGCAGCACTTCCATAAAAGCGTAATCTTTATTCCAGTAGAATTAAAAACATAATGTGGTAGGTAGGACAAGCAAAAGTGGGTTGTGCGTCTTTTTCCTGTCTGCCTCAGTTTACATAAGATATGCAAATAAAGCAGTCTCCCATATTATTACAAGTGGTCCCATACTTAAGAACACCTGACTTAGAGCCAACCACTAGTTAAAGACAGACCCCTCTGCCCACTGTGACCTCTGGTGAAGTCTCTGGATGTTACTTTACTCCCAGACTGCAATGATCAGCTGTAAGGTGTCTGTAATGAAGCTTTATTGATAATCCTTGTTCTCATTACAGTATAAAATTTTGAAATTCCAATTGTCACTGGGGCAAAAATATTTTTTCTGTGGATCTACAATTATAACTTGCATACAAATTCAACTGAAGAACAAACCTTTGGAACCTATCTTGTACGTAACCTGGGGACTGCCGGTATTACTATTTTATTTAAAAAGCACTATTAATTCCACAGTGCTGTTCAATCAGTAAGGGTGGCACATACATTACATTAAAGGAGTTTCCCCACAAACATAACTTAGCCCCTCTCCACAGGCAATGAATGTCAAAGCATCTGCAGCAGGAGGGAATGGTCAACGGTGTCAAAGGCAGAGGACAGATGGAGGAGGGGAATAGAGTAGTGATGTTTTTCCTTGGCTGATAGTAGGTCATCAGAAACTTTGGTCAGGGCAGTCTCAGTGGAGTGATTGGTTCAAAAACAAGATTGTAGTTTGTCAAGGAGAAAGTTGGACAAGAGGTAGGAAGATAGTTCTAGCTCAGTGATGGGCAACCTTTTGAGCTTGGTGTGTCAAAATTCGCCAAAAAACCAAGCATAACTCGGGTGGTGTGTCACCTTGACAAAAAAACATATTTTTGTGATATTTATAGTTTAAATAGCAAATATGTATACTATTTAACTTCTAGGGTACTTTAACCGTGGATTGTCTGATCCTACCATGTACTGCTATACAAACAGGTGTGAAATTGCTTAGTAACCTGCAAACTTTCAGTTATGAAAGTTCTCAGGTTATATAGCGAGGGCACAGGCGCCGCTGTCCGATGGTTGTGTGTGAAAATCCCAGTAGATCAGCAGTTTCTGAAATACTCAGACCAGCCCTTCTGGCACCAACAACCATGCCACGTTCAAAGGCACTCAAATCACCTTTCTTCCCCATACTGATGCTCGGTTTGAACTGCAGGAGATTGTCTTGACCATGTCTACATGCCTAAATGCACTGAGTTGCCGCCATGTGATTGGCTGATTAGAAATTAAGTGTTAACGAGCAGTTGGACAGGTGTACCTAATAAAGTGGCCGGTGAGTGTATATTTGTGGGGCCAAGCTGATTTTTCTTCTAGTGCCTGTGTTTCTCTTTGTCTGAGTATTTTCTTATCTGTTTCCTCCTCCTTATGCATTTTGTGTAGTTCAAGTTTTCGTGCAAACAAATTAATGCCTTTGATCCATAAAAATTTGTCACTTAGGGGTGCTGGCGTGAACGTGAGTCCCTTTTGCAATAGTGAGCATATTTGGGGTGATAAGGTTTTAGAAGAAAGGTTGATGATTAAGTTATTGTGAGAATTAAATGTTCCTGGTGTTACTACTTTCCGTTGTAACCCCATTTCTCTCGGTCCCGGAGCTGTACCCCCGGGGTCTGTGCACCTAAAAAAGGTGAGTGAAATGTGGTGGACAGATGTGGTATGATAGAGGTCTGTGTATTGAAGGTTGGTAGTGATGCTGATGACAAGACTGTTCGAGGTGGATCCAGTATTCTCCTGCCATCTGTGTTTCGCAGTTGTATTGAAACCACGTTGGGGTCATGTTGTTGATTTGGCGGTGCCGTGTTGAGGACGTGTTGTTGGTTGGACCATGGCAGAGAGAGGCATAGGAATGTGTATTTAATGTGGATAGACTGTTCATTTCTATACATGGTCCCCCTCCTGTGTTACTTGGTGGGTTATCTCGATTATTTGTGGTTCTTTTGTGTCGAGGAGACTTGCGGTTCCTGTTATTTTTTTCGTTTTATCCCTCCATGTGGTGTGGACTGATGCGTCTTCTACACTAGAAAAGTCAGACTCTGAAATATCAGTGTATAGTGGTCTAATAGTGTTGACCCTATTACGTTTCTGGTTGTTTTTTTGGTGATAAATTTGCCCAGTCTCGAAGTCTCTATCTCTTAGGTACTTCTGATGTTTTTTCTCTTTTGATATCTTTGACAAGAGTATCAATATGTTTCTGTAATTTAGTCTCTAACGTAGAAAATTCAGTATGTTGATTAAACACTTGTATGTCCTGGATCTCTTTTTGTAGTCTTTTTTGTAATTTTAATAGGTGATTTTTTTTCGTACGTACATAAATATTCTATCATACGCAGAGAGTTGTCCGTCAGAAGGGTCTGCCAGCCTCTGAGAAATTCAAGATCTTCTTGATGTGAATTGGGAGCAATTTGTATCCTCAAACCTCCTATAGACTAGTTTCTGGCTGAGGTAGGTCTCAAAACTCACTACCTCCCAGCTTGCTCGACTATATTGTTTGTAGGTCTTACATAAATAAAGGCCAAATGGATATTGCTCTGGTTCAATGGTAGATCACTATTAGCCCGAACCCCTGATGAAGCCAGTTCTCTGGCGAAACATGTCGGGGGGCTAATGTTAGGATCTGCACATTTTAAATAGCAGTGTGTCCACAGTTCTAGCGTGCTGTTACCAGTATACTAGTAGCGACAGGTGCCAGTTGGATGTGAGCTTTTAGGGCCAGATGAAGTACTAGTGTGACAGTTTACTAGTGACTCTATATTGTTTTCAGTAGAGGGAATATCTAGTAGCCAGTATATGGTATACACCTTATACCAGGAGTGACATTTCATGTGCCTACTGTAGGGATCCTACTACATGCCATTGTAGCAAATAATAGAAGTATCAGGCCTTTAAGTCAGTGGCCACCCACCTAGGTCTGTAAGTCACCCGAACTACATTTTAAAGGCAATAGGGGCTACTCTCAATACCCCTATTGTTGTAACAACAATACCTCTACTGATTTACTGTCATATTATATGATATAACTTTGAGCGTGAAAATAAACGCCTTATATACAGCCCTGTGCCCACAACCCTATGTGTCGGCTACCTGTATGCTACAGCATATATATACTAAATCCACTGAGAGAAAGAGCAAGCAAGGAGGGGCACTATCCAGGAAACTTCACATTAGTATTTAGGTGCAGTAACGTATCATCCAGAGATGACATGCACTGTAATAGCGTGTAGGTGGTGCTCAGCGTATAGCTTAAGACAGTCCAGTAAACAATAGTGAAGAAATAGAAAAACGCGGCCACACACCATAAAAAAAGGTATTCTTTATTTCATCATCAGATAAAAAGTACAGTAGCACAAGCCGGTCAGGATAGAGGTAGGAGCAGGGGGTAAAACAAGGCGACAGCCGTTTCGCGCCGTCCGGCGCTTTCTCTAGCCTCTGTGGAGTGGCGTCCACACCTGATACTTAATCTGGTAGGTGGGACGTCACATCTCTGTAACCTAGTAACCAGAAACGCTTTCAACCAAGAACGCAAGAACGCTATATTCCTGGAGAGCATTGTGCAATAAGATAAAAGCAGTTATATTATAAGGGAGAACGGGTTTTGTGGATACCTATACGAAGCATAGAAAACAATTAGAGATGAGCGAACATACTCGTCCGAGCTTGATGCTCGTTCGAGCATTAGCGTACTCGAAACTGCTCGTTGCTCGGGCGAATACTTCGCCCTCTTGAGAAAATGGCATCTCCCGCTGTCGTGATTTTTGGCAGCCAGAAACAGAGCCAATCACAAGCCAGGAGACTCTGCAGTCCACCCAGCATGACGTGGTACCCTTACACGTCGATAGCAGTGGTTGGCTGGCCAGATCAGGTGACCCTGGGATAGACTAGCCGCTGCTCGGATCATTCTCTGTCTGGATGCCACTAGGGAGAGAGCTGCTGCTGGTCAGGGAAAGCGTTAGGGTGTTCTATTAGAATAGTGTTAGGCAGGAGTGATTCTACAAGAACCCAACAGCCCTTCTTAGGGCTACAATAACGTTTTATTTTACTTTTTTTGGTTTGCCTGTGGCTGGGCTTGCTGCCATTAGTAGTGCAGCTAGTACCATATTGTGAGTAATTTGCAGGGAGCTTGCTACCGTTGTGTTTAAGCTCTTAGTGACCCCATATCCACCTCAAACACCAAGTGGGACAATTTATTAGGGGTTTGATTTGAATTAGGCACAGTCTGATCGATTTTTTTTTTTTTTTTTCGTTATTTCTTTTAATAACTCAGTCCATCAGGCACAGCACAAAATCCAGTTGTTGCTGTCGTCGTAGTAGTTAGAAACTAGCCATTAGCAATAGGATAGCACCATCGTTTTGTTAATAAAAACAAAAAAAAAAAAAAATAAACACAAAAAAAAAAAATAAAATTTCACACTTAATTTTGGAAAATGTTTAACAACCCGAGGGCGGGGGTAGAGGACGAGGGTGTGGACGTCCAACTACGCATGGGGTCAGAGGCCGCTGGGTCCTGGGCTGGGGGAGAACACACCTGCTGATGAGGGAGCAGGGAAACGCCGCAGAGCTACACCCCCTAGGTTCATATCTCTTCAAGTTCTGGGACTCGTGGTAGAGCACTGTTTGAGGCCAGACACGTGCGAAGAGGTGATGTGTGGATTGCGTGACAATGCTTCTAGCCATCTTGGTCCCCAGTCAGTCAGTCCTTCCACGAGTCCACCCATGTCACCGAAATCAGCACTCCTCCCAGCTCCTCCACCTCCCTCCTCCCCCCCATCTCCCCCTCCCAGAAATTGGCATTGAACCGAATACTCTGAGAACTGTTTCCTGGACCCTTTCCCACAGTCACAAACCACTTGTCCTGGTTGCTGCTGACCACTATTTTCGATGCGCCAGGTTTTCCCAACGATCCGCTAGTCTGTGGGTGATGATGCATATTGACGTGGTGGAAGAATGTGTACAAGAGGTGTTGGACGATGAGGCTACACGTTTGTCAGACAGTGGTGAAGTTTTGTTCAGGGCCAGGAAGTCCGAGGTGTGCGACCCTGAGGGATCGGAGGATGATGATGGCGACAGACCCCAACTTGGGTTGATAGGCCGGGTGACACAGTGCTTCTGAAGGAGGCGAGTCCTATAGAGCATACAGGTTGGAATAAGGCAGTGTGGGGCCAGACGGAGAGGCAGGCAGAGCTGGTGGCATCAGCGCCAAATGTTCCCGTAGTCAGCTCCCTGTGGGAGGGCTAGATTTTTCGAAGTGTGGAGGTTCTTTAAAGAGAACACCGGATGACCGACGGACTGTGTGTGGCCAACCTGTTGCCAACCAGGATCATGCAGGGGTTCCACCACTACTAGCTTAACTACCAACCATATGCGCAGGCATATTATGCTAAAACACCGAAACAAACCCCCCACGCAATGGTGTCTTTCCGAAAGAGTGTAAAACCTTGAATAGGCACAGTCTGACGATTTTTTTTTATTACGTTATTTCTTTTTATAACTCAGTCACTCAGGCACAGCACAAAATCCAGTTGTGTGCTTCGGTAGTGTTAGCAAATAGCCTTAGCAATAGGATAGCATGCATCGTTTTGTTAAAAAAAAAAAAAAAAAAAAAAAAATAAACACACAAAAAAAAAAATTAAAAGTTTACACTTTAATTTTGAAAATGTTTAACCCGAGGGCTAGGGGTAGAGGACGAGGGTGTGGACGTCCAACTACTGCAGGGGTCAGAGGCCGTGGTCCTGGGCGGGGTGAGACACCACCTGCTGATGAGGGAGCAGGGGAACGCCGCAGAGCTACACTCCCTAGGTTCATCATGTCTCAAGTTACTGGGACTCGTGGTAGAGCACTGTTGAGGCCAGAACAGTGCGAAGAGGTGATGTTGTGGATTGCGGACAATGCTTCTAGCCATTTGTCCACCAGTCAGTCAGTCTTCCACGCAGTCCACCCATGTCACCGAAATCAGCACTCCTCCAGCTCCTCCACCTCAGCCTCCTTCCCCCCAGTCTGCCCCCTCCCAGCAAAATTTGGCATTTGAACCGGCATACTCTGAGGAACTGTTTTCTGGACCCTTCCCACAGTCACAAACCACTTGTCCTGTTGCTGCTGAGCAATTTTCCGATGCCCAGGTTTTCCAACGGTCGCTGTCTGTGGGTGATGATGACATTATTGACGTGGTGGAAGAAGTGTGTAAAGAGGTGTAGGACGATGAGGAGACACTGTTGTCAGACAGTGGTAAAGTTGTTGTCAGGGCAGGAAGTCCGAGGGGGGTGCAGACTCAGGGATCGGAGGATGATGAGGTGACAGACCCAAGCTGGGTTGATAGGCCGGGTGAACACAGTGCTTCTGAGATGGAGGCGAGTCCTATAGCAGAACAGGTTGGAATAGGCAATGATGGGGCCAGACGGAGAGGCAAGGCCAGAGCTGGTGCATCAGCGCCAAATGTTTCCCGTAGTCAAGCTCCCGTGGTGAGGGCTAGATTTTCAGAAGTCTGGAGGTTCTTTAAAGAGACACCAGATGACTGACGGACTGTGGTGTGCCACCTGTGCCAAACCAGGATCAGCAGGGGTTCCACCACTACTAGCTTAACTACCACCAGTATGCGCAGGCATATGAATGCTAAACACCCCACTCAATGGCACCAAGCCCGTTCACCTCCGGCCGGGCGCACCACTGCTCCTTCCCTTGTGTCATCTGCTAGTCAGCCCCCTGCCCAGGACCAGGGCCCAAACACCTCCCGTGCGAAAACCCCATCTTCGCCTCCACGATCCTCCACAGCATCCACCAGCGTTCAGCTCTCCATACCCCAGACGCTGGAGCGCAAAAGGAAGTATAGTGGTAGTTCGAGTGTTAGGATTACTCACGAGGCGTTTAACTCCTTGTGAGCCGGAAATCGAGTTTTTGATTGAGGGTGGGATGCAGCTGGTGTAGTAGAGTAGGCTGTTGTGGTCTGTGGATTTTCTGTAGATGCCAGTGGATAGTATGTCATTGTGGTCTTTGATAAGTGTCAAGGAAGCTGATTTGTTGTGATGTAGTGTGAATTCCAGTTTCATAGTTTGTTTCATAGTCTATACGGTTGAAAAAAGACACTTGTCCATCAAGTTCAACCAAGGAAGGGTAGGGATTCGATGAGGAAGGGATTTAGGGGAAACAATCCTATATAGCATAACAATCACTGTTATTTAGGTGTAAAAAGGCATCTAGACCCTTCTTGAAGCTCTCCGCTGTCCCTGCTGTGACCAGCGCCTGAGGCAGGCTATTCCACAGATTGACAGTTCTCATAGTAAAAAAGCCCTGTCGCCTCCGGTGATTAAACCTTGGTTTCTCCAAATGGAGACAGTGCCCTCTCGTCTTTTGATTTGATTTAATCTGGAACAACTTACCACCATATTTTTTGTATGGACCATTCATATATTTATATAAATTAATCATGTCCCCTCGTAGTCGTCTCTTTTCCAGACTAAATAAATCTAGTTGTTTTAATCTTTCCTCATAACTAAGACCCTCCATACCCCTTATCAGTTTTGTGGCTCTACGGTGAACCCTCTCCAGCTCCAGGGCATCTTTTTTTTTTTATGGACCGGTGCCCAGAACTGGACAGCATATTCCAGGTGTTGCCGAACCAGTGCCTTGTATAGTGGTAATATTACATCCCTATCACGAGAGTCCATTCCACTTTTGATACATGACATGATCCTACTAGCTTTAGAGGCAGCTGATTGACATTGCATGCTGTTATTCAATTTATGATCTACTAGTACCCCCAGGTCCTTCTCAACAAGGGACTCTCCCAGATTTACTCCCCCAAGGACATATTTTGCCTTTGGATTATTGGCCCCCAGGTGCTTAACATTACATTTATCCACATTAAACCTCATTTGCCAAGTGGATGACCAAACATTCAGTTTGTCCAAGTCACCCTGCAGCCTATGAACATCCTCCATAGACTGTATTACACTACACAGTTTGGTGACATCTGCAAAAATAGACAGTGCTATTAATTCCTACCTCTATATCATTAATAAATATATTAAATAGTAGTGGGCCAAGCACAGAACCCTGAGGTACACCACTCATAACTGGTGACCATTCCGAGTAGGAATCATTGACCACAACTCTCTGGTATACGATCCTTCAGCCAGTTTTCAATCCAATTGCAAATGATTTCTGCCAAACCAATAGCCCTAATTTTACCCATCAGGCGTCTGAGGGACCGTGTCAAATGCCTTTGCAAAGTCCAAGAACACAATATCCACAGCTGCTCCTCCATCCAGGCACCTGCTCACCTCTTCATAGAAGCAGATAAGGCTAGTCTGACAACTTCTATTCTTAGTAAACCCCTGCTGGCTGTCACTTATTATTCTATTTGATGTCACATACTCCAGTATGTAGTCTTTTACTAACCCTTCCAACACTTTCCCCACAATGGAAGTTAAGCTTACAGGCCTGTAATTGCCTGGCGAAGTTCTAGAGCCCTTTTTATATATTGGCACCACACCAGACATTAAGGAATCCCTGAAGATTTTAGACAGTGGTACAGCAATAACAGAACTGAGTTTTTAAGAACTCTGGGGTGTAACCCATCTGGTCCAGGAGCATGTACACATTGATTTTATTGAGCCTAGATTGGATAATGCCTACATTCAGCCAGTCTACTATATTACAGGGTGCATGACCCGCACTGGCACCACCCAAGTCAGAAGTTCTCTCTTCTTTTGTATAAACGGAGCTAAAAAACCTAATTAAGTATCTCCGCCTTCTCTTGGTCTCCAGTCACCAATGCCCCATTTTCAGAATAAAGGGGTCCAACCTGTTGTGACCCATTTTTTTTTGCATTGATATACCTAAAAAATTTCTTGGGATTTGTTTTGCTATCTTTAGCCACCTGTCTTTCATTTTGTATTTTGGCTGATTTGATTTCCTTTTTACAGATTTTGGTAAGTGTTTTGTAAGTATTGAAAGCCTCGGGTGACCCGTCAGATTTATATTTTTTAAATGCCCTCTTTTTCTCATTAATTGCCCTTTTAACTGTAGCTGTAAGCCACGTGGGGTGTAATCTAGCCCGTCTATACTTGTTACCTATTGGAATAAATTTAGAAGTATAAAAACCCAGGATAGATTTGAATTTCTCCCATTTAACATTAGTATCACCATGTGACAGTATCTCATCCCAGTCTACATCCTGTATTGCAGCCCTGAATTTTTGGAAATTAGCCCTCTTAAAATTCATAGTTTTCGATTTTCCCACCTGTTTCTGCTTTTTAAAGTTTAAGAGGAAAATAATTATATTATGATCGCTGTTCCCAAGGGGTTCCCGGATACTGACATTTTGGACAATCTCCACATTGTTAGAAATCACAAGGTCCAACAATGCGTCACCTCTTGTGGGATCTTCTACAAGCTGCACCATAAAATTATCCTGAAGAATGTTCATAAAAAGTCTCCCCTTCACAGATGATGACGAGCCCTGACCCCAATTTATATTTGGAAAGTTAGTCTCCCGTTATCACTACAGTCCCCTCCTGTGCAGCCCGCTCCATCTGTTTATATAGGTGACCCTCTATTTCCTCAGATGTTAGGGGGTCTATAAATTACACCAAAAATAATTTTCTCAAAGCTCTCTTGGCTTTGAATTTCAACCCACAAAGTTTCAGCCTCCTCACTCTTCTGAGACCACTGACTCATTCACAATCGTTTTTAAGTCTATTCTGACATACAGACATACACCACCTCCCCTCCTATTTGCCCTGTCTTTCCGAAAGAGTGTAAAACCTTGAATATTAACACCCCAATCCTGCGAGGCATCAAGCCATGTCTCTCTGCTACACCAACAACATCTAACTGTTCCTCTAATACCAGAGCCTCAAGCTTGCCCATTTTGCCTGTGATACTTCTGGCATTTGTGAACATACAATTTAATTTTCCACAGTTGTTTATCTGATTTAAAGTAATTTTACTGGTACATATATCCTCACCACTGTTCTGCAACTTGTGGATCTCTTTATCTACTGCCTTGGGCCCCCATACACCGCCCACATCACCACCCACCAACATAACCTACCCCTCTCTGACCTGTCTACCCCTTCAGTGTCTTCCTTTTCCTCCTCCCCCGATCCTAGTTTAAATACTCCGCCAGCCCTGCTAGGATCTTCTCCCCCAGCACAGCAGCTTCCATTTAGGTGCAAGTTATCTGCGGAAAACAGCATGCACCCCAGTGAAAAGTCAGCCCAATGCTCTAGGAACCCAAATCCCTCTGCTCTACACCAGGATCTGAGCCATGCATTTAACTCCCTGAGCTCCCGCTGTCTGCTCTGTGTAGCGCATGGCACAGGTAGAATTCCGGAGAATACTACCTTGGAGGTCCTTTCCTTAAGCTTTTGATCCTAATTCTTTAAAATTATTCTTCATGCTCCTCCACCTACCATCTATTCTGTCATTGGTACCAACATGGACCACAACAGCTGGGTCATCCCCAGCCCCTCCCAGTAATTTATCCACCCTTTCCACCACATGCCGAACCCTGGCACCAGGGAGACAGCAAACCATTTGGAGGCGGTCTTGGCGACAAATTATTCTTTCCGTCTTCCTTATTATAGAGTCCCCTACAACCACTAGCTGCCTTGGCTTACCTGCACTCCCATCCACCCTACTACTAGCTGGTCTGCTCCCCCGGCTGTAAGGGAGAGCAGGATCCGCTAGGGCTGCCATTTCTGACACTGACGTCCTTACATTGTTGCACAATTTTGCTTGGATGTTCAGAGTCAGAGTTGGCCTTCCTTTTCTTTGACCCCTTACTACCCCCTCTATTTACAGTAACCCAGCTACCCACCTGGCCCTGCTGGCTTTCCTCTCCACCCTCCACTTCTACCCCGCTTATTGCTTGCTCAGTGAGAAGCATACTCCTCTCAAGATTGTCAATTACTCGCAGCCGTGCAATATCTTCCTCCAGATCTCTAACACTAGCTTCTAGTAGAAAAATATGGGCACATCTGTCACAGCGGTATTCACCCTCGAACTCTTGCTCCAGCAGTGTATACATGCGGCAGAGTGTGCTCTGGAGCATACCACCAATCTTGCTAGCCATATCCTAGTAACAAAACTGTGATGAGTATATAAATCAAGAGATATAAAATGTAAATTACTTACAGTTCTGTGGACTTCTCTTTTTTAAACTCCGCTTTTTTCAACTCCACTTAAGCTCACTAGCCACTTGGAATCACAAGCCAAAACTGAGTTCCGGGTGAATGTTGTTCATGAAACAGTGAAATTGGTTACGTGTGCTTTCGTTGCCTACCCAAATGCAGAAGATGTCTATGTATCTTTTCCAGAATAGTGCGTGTTGTTGGAACAGTGGATGGGAGTAGATGTAGTGTCTCTCAACTGAATCCATGTAGTGGTTGGTGTAGGGTGGAGCAACGTTGGAGCCCATTGCCATGCCTTGTTTTTGTATATAGAATTGGTCCTGGAAGAGAAAATGATTCCCCCCCCCCCCCCAGATGTAAAAGATCAATGTAGAATGAGATGTCTGTTGTTAAGTGGCCAGTGGTACCCAATATATCAGTTACTGCTGCTATCCCTTTGGTATGCTGGATGGGGGAATTCACATCCCAGTTGACTAGGATGCTGTTGGGCGGTAGTGTCGATTGGGCTGATAAAGGATAGGAGGATGTATCAAGAAGGAAAGACTGAGTGTTCTTGATAAGGGATGTAAGTACTTTTTGGAGTAGAATTGACAGGGGGTATAAAATGGAATCTGTGGATGCTACTATCAGTCAGTGAGGATTGGTCAGGAATTAAGCAGTTGCGTCAGTGATTTATACCTTCCTGGGTGTATTGTGAAATGTGGGAGGAGATGGTTTTGCTGATTTTGAAAATTGGATCATGTGGGAGTTTGACGTAGACCTGTTCGTCATTGAGTTGGCGTAGTGCCTCTTCTACGTTTTCTTGTCTACCCATGATGACCAGTTCCCCTCCCTTGTCAGCTGGTTTGGTAATGAGATCTTTGTTTTCCATAAGGCTTTTAAGGCTTTTCTGTCAACGTTGTCCATATTTTCGTGTGTCTTATATCTGCCTCGCTCGAGGTTATGTCTGAATAAGTCTACACCTCTTTTTATGAGTTGTATGTAAGTTTCTACTGCTGGTAAATTTTTCAGTGGCATGTTAGTGCTTTTAGTCCGAAGTCCAAGAGTGCGTACATCTGTGTACAGAGGTAATGTTACCCGTAAATGAGGTGTCAGGCCGAAATGGTCGGATCCTCTTATCTCGTGAGCTGCAGTCGGAGGTATTCATGAGGGGGCCGGCTGACACACCCCCTCCACGCCCCTGTCACCGGGGACCTGTAAGAATAGCCAGCAGCAGCACATATATTGTTTAATTGCTGCTGGCTATATCTCTAATCTCTCAATAGAACTGGTCCTGAAACAATAGTTTCCCTGAGAATCAGGATATTGACACCTCTGGTCTTTGCTCCAAGTGTCTATAAACCTTCCTGTGGAGATTCACATAGATTGACCATGGCATATTCATAGTATCAGTTTTATATGGTTGAAAAAAGACTAATTTTTCCTATTAACTGAGACCCTCCATACCCCTTATAATTTTTGTGGTTTTGTTGAACTCTCTCCAGCTCCAGGTCATCCTTTTTTATGGACCGGAGCCCACAACTGGAAAACATATGCCAGGTGAGGCCGAACCAATGTCTTGTACAGTTGTCATATTACATCCCTATCCTGAGAGTCCATTTTTGATACATGACAGGATCTTATCATCTACACAGCTTAGTGTCATCTGCAAAAATACACAGTGCTATTAATTCCTACCTTTATATCATTAATGAATATGTTAAATGGTAGTGGACCAAGCACAGAACCCTGGGGTATACCACTCATACTTTGTGACAATTAAGAGTAGGGATCATTGACCACAACTCTCTCACCCTTTTTTACCCATCAGACGTCTGAGGGACCGTGTCAAATGCCTTTGCAAAGTCCAAGAACACAATATCCACAGCAGCTCCTCCATCCAGGCACCTGCTCACCTCTTCATAGAAGCAGGTAAGGTTAGTTTCACAACTTCTATTCTTAGTAAACCCATGCTGGCTGTCACTTATTATTCTATTTGATGTCACATACTCCAGTATGTAGTCTTTTACTAACCCTTCCAATATTTTCCCCACAATGGAAGTTAAGCTTACAGGCCTGTAATTGCCAGGCAAAGTTCTGGAGCCTTTTTTAAATATTGGCACCACATTTGCCTTGCGCCAGTCACTTGGCACCGCACCAGACATTAGGGAATCCCTGAAGATTTTAGACAGTGGTACAGCAATAACAGAACTCAGTTCTTTTAAGAACTTTTGGGTTTAACCCATCTGGTCCAGGAGCCTTGTACACATTGATTTTATTGAGCTTAGATTGGATCATGTCTACTGTACATAAGAAGTAAATACCTATATGCCACTCTCAGGGTGATATTCTCCAAGGCCCAAACACTAGACCTTGATCACTGTAAGCGGCAATCAACCTGCAATTGATGCAGTAAATCATCTAATGTGTATGCAAAGAGGTAGTTGCAGATTACACATAGGAGTAATACACTGAAACAGACAAGTATTAATGTCTTAAAAATATATGTTGAGAAACACAGGTACTATATTGCTTGTCAGTAGTAAAGCAAAAAATGATATAGAGATACCTGCTTATTATCAATAGAGGGTATTGAAAGGGTGTGCAGCATCGGAGGAAAAATAGAGCAGTGCTGTTAAGGGTATAGGAGTAGCATAGGGTAAGGGCTAAGCTACATCCTAAAATAACCCACACTGTCCAGGACCCTATTGCCTCAACTCGGGGCAAAGGCCCTATCTGACCATCACCCCGACTGGAACCTGTCCCTATAAAGGGCCTCTTGTCCCTACTTTCACTAGTGTCGATAAAAGACACAATAGAGGGATTGTTAGCGGTAGTGACCCTAGGACAGTCATATAGATATATAGCATCACTAGCCCCACTTAAGGTAATTAAATAGTCAGACCTATTAGTGTCCTTTGTCTAACCTATTATATTTGTAAAGTCATCTGTGTACTAATGTACAATTTTGTTATGTAGAATTAATGACTGGTGGTATTTTTTGAAGCCACTAGTGTTCCGATTCAATCTACACTCCTCTAGATACATCTCTTGATTTCTTAAAGACAACTCATCCACCTTTGATTGTAAATTATCCATCTCACTAGTTGATTTATCAGAAAGGTCAACCCGATTCTGTCTATGCTTTCCCTAAACTGGAGCCTTTGTACCAATTCTTTTATTTCAGGCAATTCTTAATTAACATCATAATTTCATTGTCCAAGCTTTTTCTTCTCTCTATTACTAAGCACTTTCCTATCTAACTTCTCATTATGGGCCTTACATTGCATCAGCAGCTCCTTAAATTGTTCCTCTTAAGAACCATCTGCACATGAATGGTAGATAGCAGAGGCGTACATTTTAACAAACTTCTGAACAAGTTCCTTCTCTGTTACCAAACAATAGACACCGACAGACTACACAAATGACAAATTGAACAAACACATATAGCTCAATGGACCTCCAGTAAACTTACTACATTAACGTTCCCCAAAGGCTACTTTACACACTGTTCACACCTTTATATTCATTCAATCTAGTAAAATGTACAGCTATATCCAGGAACTAACTTTTTTCCTAAAACTTTACCTCAACTGTACACTAAAACACAACCGCTCACACTTAGTTATCCTACAATCTCAATAGGCAACTTCCTATACAATTACACACAACAACCTGGGTTATTAAAGATACTAATATAACATGAAAATGTGTTGCTTACCAGGATTTTCTCTGCACCAAAGATCCAAATGCCATTCGTAAAATGAAAATACCACAGATTTGTTGAAGTGGATTCTCTGTAGAATTTAAATTACAGTCCCATCTGGGGTGCCAAATGTATTAGGGAATTATGGACTTTTGGCACCAAATAGAATGTGGGTTGATTGGTGTATCGACCTCCAAGTATTTGACTTCATTTTTGTGATGCCATGTTTAAATGCCATTGCAATTAAACAATCCATTTTTTTCTTGAATACATCCTGTAATAAGTGGGTTTTTCCTTCTAACTGCTCTATGTAGGAATTATTCCTTGAAAATGCAGAGTCCAAGCTTAAAAGGCTTATTTAATAACATAGGTATAAAAGATGGAAAAAGATAAAATACAAAATAAAATGCCTCCTCAATGTCCTCCTCAATATAAGTAGTTCTTAGTTACACATTTTGTCCTACAAATATATGGAATACTATCACAATCACACCCATCATTCCACTTAAGCTCACTAGCCACTTGGAATCACAAGCCAAAACTGAGTTCCGGGTGAATGTTGTTCATGAAACAGTGAAATTGGTTAAGTGTGGTTTCGTTGCCTACCCAAATGCAGAAGATGTCTATGTATCTTTTCCAGAATAGTGCGTGTTGTTGGAACAGTGGATGGGAGTAAATGTAGTGTCTCTCAACTGAATCCATGTAGTGGTTGGTGTAGGGTGGAGCAACGTTGGAGCCCATTGCCATGCCTTGTTTTTGTATATAGAATTGGTCCTGGAAGAGAAAATGATTCTCCCCCCCAGATGTAAAAGATCAATGTAGAATGACATGTCTGTTGTTAAGTGGCCAGTGGTACCCAATATATCAGTTACTGCTGCTATCCCTTTGGTATGCTGGATGGAGGAAGTCGCATCCCAGTTGACTAGGATGCTGTTGGGCGGTAGTGTCGATTGGGTTGATAAAGGATAGGAGGATGTATCAAGAAGGAAAGACTGAGTGTTCTTGATAAGGGATGTAAGTACTTTTTGGAGTAGAATTGACAGGGGGTATAAAATGGAATCTTTGGATGCTACTATCAGTCTACCTGGTGGTTTATGTAGTCTTTTTTTGTGGATTTTTGGTAATATGTAGAATACTGGAGTGATGGGGTGAGGATTGGTCAGGAATTAAGCAGTTGCGTCAGTGATTATACCTTCTTGGGTGTATTGTGAAATGTGGGAGGAGATGGTTTTGCTGATTTTGAAAATTGGATCATGTGGGAGTTTGACGTAGACCTGTTCGTCATTGAGTTGGCGTAGTGCCTCTTCTACGTTTTCTTGTCTACCCATGATGACCAGTTCCCCTCCCTTGTCAGCTGGTTTGATAATGAGATCTATGTTTTCCATAAGGGATTTTAAGGCTTTTCTGTCAACGTTGTCCATATTTTAGTGTGTCTTATATCTGCCTCGCTCGAGGTTATGTCTGAATAAGTCTACATCTCTTTTTATGAGTTGTATGTAAGTATCTACTGCTGGTAAATTTTTCAGTGGCATGTTAGTGCTTTTAGTCCGAAGTCCAAGAGTGCGTACATCTGTGTACAGAGGTAATGTTACCCGTAGATGAGGTGTCAGGCCGAAATGGTCGGATCCTCTTATCTTGTGAGCTGCAGTCGGACGTATTCATGAGGGGGCCTGCCGACACGCCCCTGTCACCGGGGACCTGTAAGAATAGCCAGCAGCAGCACATATATTGCATCAGAAGCTCCTTAAATTGTTCCTCTAAAGAACCATCTGCACATGAATGGTAGATAGCAGCGGCGTACATTTTAACAAACTTCTGAACGAGTTCCATCTCTGTTACCAAACAATAGACACCGACAGACTACACAAATGACAAACTGAACAAACACATATAGCTCAATGGACCTCCAGTAAACTTACTACATTAACATTCCCCAAAGGCTACTTTACACTCTGTTCACACCTTTATATTCATTCAATCTAGTAGAATGTACAGCTATATCCAGGAACAAACTTTTTTCCTAAAACTTTACCTCAACTGTACACTAAAACACAACCGCTCACACTTAGTTATTCTATTGAGATATTCTGTTATCTCAATAGGCAACTTCCTATACAATTACACACAACAACCTGGGTTATTAAAGATAGTAATATAACATGAAAATTTGTTGCTTACCAGGATTTTCTCTGCACCAAAGATCCAAATGCCATTCATAAAATTTAACTGGACTTTTGGCACCAAATAGAATGTGGGGGTGATTGGTGTATCGACCTACAAGTATTTGACTTCATTTTTGTGATGATGCCATGTTTAAATGCCATTGCAATTAAACAATCCATTTTTTTCTTGAATACATCCTGTAATAAGTGGGTTTTTCCTTCTAACTGCTCTATGTAGGAATTGTTCCTTGAAAATGCAGAGTCCAAGCTTAAAGAAAGGCTTATTTAATTACATAGGTATAAAAGATGGAAAAAGATAAAATACAAAATAAAATGTCTCCTCAATGTCCTCCTCAATATAAGTAGTTCTTAGTTACATATTTTGTCCTACAAATATATGGAATACTATCACAATCACACCCATCAAGAGTATTCCCCATTATTTGTAGGAACACAATGTGTACTCAAGAACCTTATATTGATTGAGTACATAGCGTAGTGGCATTTATTTTTTTTTCATCTTTTCCCTCTTTTTAAAAATACTATTTCCTCAACTACCTTTTCTTTAAGCTGACCTCGGCAATTTTTCAGGAACAAGTTCCTACATAGAGAGAGGCGGAGTTAAGAAAGAAGGAAAAACGCCACTTATTATTACAGCAGGATGTATTCAAGAAAAACAATGGGATTGTTTAATTGCACTGGGCATTTAAAATAATATGGCATCATCACAAAAATGAAGTCAAATGATTTGGGAGGGGGGTCGTATACAAACCCAATCACGCCCCCACATTCTATTTTGGTGCCAAAAGGGCCATTAAGTCCCTAATACATTTTTGGTCACCCCTCCCCCCCAGATTTGCCTGTTAATTTTAATTCCCCCTAGAATCCCCTTCAACCAAACTCTGTGTCTTTTTGATTTCATTTTATTATGAATGGCATTTGGATCTTTGGTGTGCAGAGAAAATCCCTGGTAAGCAACACATTTTCATGTTATATTACCATCTTTAATAACCCTTGTTGTGTGTGTTGGTAATTGTCATAGACGTCCGCCTATTGGATGGTTAGGATAACTAAGTGTGAGCGGTGGTTTGTGTTAGTGTATGCAGTTTGCGGTCCTTTTTCGGCCCCCCCCCCGTTTTTGTTCCTGGCTATAAGCTGTACCTTTTATGATTTTCCGGGGGGGGGCCGCTTGTCCTGCCTCTCCCGTTGGCCCCTTGTATCCCGTCCGCCTGTTGGTGCCCTTTCCTCTCGTATTTTTCTCTCCTCGCCCCTTTCCCTTGCCACCAACCCCCCACGAAGGCTTCATTTGAGCCGATAAAACACACGAACGCGCGTCTGTGGCTGGAGTCACACACCCGTAACCAAAACCCTGGACCGCCCTTGCCATTGTGAATTCCCCAACTGATTATGGGTAAATACCCTGTTTTACTACTTTCAAAACGATTGGGGGCCAGTGCAATATAATTGTATGTGAGTATAGGAAACAGATTAAAATGTTTATAATGATGTGTATTTTCTCACCGTATCTGACGCCCTAACCATATGTATCGTTTAATGTCTTGTCTTCCCTAGTATGTCCAAGTGGTGTTACCCCTTTAATTAATCTTCTGTCCATCAAATCTGTGGGCTCAGCTTCTTGCCTCATCCTTTTTCACCCCCTTGGCCCCTTATTTTTCTCCCACACATCTATGGTCTCGCTCATTTTCTTTCTTTTTGTTTACGTCCCTTCTCCTTCCCCCCTCCCTTTGCTTTTTGCTTCTTTTTTTGTTCTCTTAAGGGGGGGTTTTTTTTCCTGTGTCTTTGTCTCTCCCTTTGAGGAAGGCCAAAATTGGGTTTTATAATTTAACTGGAGTCCATTGAGCTATATGTGTGTTTTTGTGCATTTTGTTTCATTTTGGTGTATGTCTTCAGTGGTCTATTTTTTGTACCAGATGGACCTTGTTGTCAGAAGTGGGGTTAAACTGTACTCCTCAATGCAGATGGTTCTTTAGAGGAACAAATTTTAATAGGAGTCTGCTTATGGCAATGTAAGGCCCATAATGAGAAGTTATATGTAAAGTTGCTCAGTAATAGAGAGAAAAAAAGCTGTGGACAATGAAATTAAGGTGAAGTAATTAAGAAATTATTGCCCCTAACTAAGAAGAATTGGTACAAGCTCCATTTAGGGAAAGCAAGTAGACCAGAATCGGGTTGACTTTCTGATCTCAACTAGTGAGATGGATAATTTCACAATCAGTTGGATGAGTTGTCTTTACGAAGAAATCAAGAGATGTTATCTAAGGAGTGTAGATTGAATCGAAACACTAATTGGCTTCACTTAAAAAATACCACCAACCACCAGTCATTAAATTCTACATAACAAATTGTACATTAGTACACAAGACTTACAAATAAAGAGGTTATACAAAAGACACTACTAAGGTCTGACTATTTAAATACCTTAATTGGGTCTTAGTGAGTTATATGACTGTCCTACGACGGGACTCCACTAACAATCCCTCTATTGTGTCTTATTGAGCACTAGTGACATAGGTGGGACACGAGGGCCCTTCCAGGGAAGGTTCCAGTCAGGGGGATGGTCAATTAGGGCCGTTGCCCTGATTTGGAGGCACTAGGGTCAAATAGGGTCTTTTTGTTGCCAGTGGTGGGCTATTTTAGAGGATGTAGCGTATTTAGCCCCTTACCCTATGCTACTTCCTTTTAATTATTACAACCTATAACTCACTACTACTTCTATTTTCCGGGTCCTCTCACCTCTGTCAGATCGCACCCTTTCCCCTCTGGGCCCGCTTTCTTTATAATTCTCACGGTATCTCTATATCATTTTTTGCTTTTACTCACTGACAAGACAATATAGTACCTCATTTCTCAACATATTTTTTAAGACATTAATATACTGTTCTGTTTATTTTATTCCTAAGATGTGTAATCTGCACTGACTGTTCCTACAAACATCCCCATGTTTGATTAGACTGGTATGGACACGACATTGTACTAGCTACTGTCCCACTTAATTGTTGTCTTCCTTACATACTGTATCTCTTCCTTTGTTGTGTCTCCCAATAAGTCTTATGATACCAATTGCCCCCATTCCCATTTGTTCCTTCCCCCCCTCCCCTGATGAGCCGTTACAAAAAGACAGCGAAAACAGTCATTAGATGGACTTCCAATGACTCATTTTCCTACCCCTTTCGGTTCTTTCTTCACGCCCGGAGTGGACACAGTTCTTTTCCGTATATGGAATCTTGGATTGACATTTACATACCTCCATGGGTGCTAGTGATTTTCTATATCTAAAAGATAACTGTCAAGGAACTACCCTATTAATCCCTTTATTGTGTCTATCGACACTAGTGAAGTAGGACAAAAGTTTCCAGTCTGTGGTGGGCGGTCGATGTCAAGACAGGACCTTTGCCCCAATTGAGGCACCTTGGGTACAGATAGGGTTCTTCTTGCATCTGTGGGCTATTTTCGGATCTAGCTAAGTCCGTACCAAGTAACTCTCCTATAATACCCTTAAAAACGCAACTGTCTCTATTTTTTCCTTCCCTTCCGATCTGCATTCGCCAATCACCTCGATAAACCCTCATCCTTACTTGCCTACTTCCGCTCCCGGTAATCTCTCTCATCCTCTTTTTTTTTGCTTGATCCAACTCCTTCCCCGTCCCCTTCTCTTCCCGCCTGTTTTGTTTCTCACCTCTTTTTGTTAAGAAAGACATTAATACTTACTTGTCTGTTTTCCAAGTGTATTAATTACTACCGATGGTGTAAACTTTCAACTACCCCTCTTTGCATACACATTACAAAATTACATGATTTACAACTTACTGTCATCACATTGCAGTTTGATGATTATTTCGCCGATCGGCCGCTTACATTGATCAATTTTCTAGTGGTTTGAGGGGGCCTTGGAGAATATCACCCTGAGTGCATTAGGTATGTACAGTAACATGATCCAATCTAAGCTCAATAAAGCAATGTGGACAAGGCTCCTGGACCAGATGGGTTACACCCCCGAGTCTTAAAGACTCAGTTTCTGTTATTGGCTGTACCGCCTGTCAAATCTTGCAGGGATTCCCTACTGTCCTGGTGTGGTGCCAAGTGGCTGGCGCAAGGCAAATTTGGTGGTCCAATATTTAAAAAAGGCTCCAGAACTTTGCCAGACATTACAGGCCTGTAAGCGTAACTCCTTGTGGGTAAAATATTGAAGGGTTAGTAAAAAGACTACATACTGGAGTAGGTGACATCAAATATATAATATAATATGACAGTCATCGATGAGTTACTAACGAATAGAAGTTTGTCATAACTAACCTTATCTGCTTCAATAAGAGGTGAGCAGATGCCCTGGATGGAGGAGCAGCTGGTGATATTTGTGGGTTCTTGGACTTTGCAAAGGCATTTGACAACTGTCCCCTCATAACGCTGATGGTAAAAAAGGGTGAAGTTTGTGGGCAATGATCCCACTACTCGGAATTGTCACACAAGTAATGAGTGTATACCCCAGGGTTCGGCTTGGTCCACTAACATTTATATATTTTATTACTGATATAAGGTAGGAAAAAATAGCACTGACTACTGGTTATTTTGCAAGATGACAGTTCTAACTGTGGTAGATGATAAGATCCTGTCATGTAGCAAAAATGGACTCTCGGGAGTAGTGATTAATATTACCTACTGTACAAACATTGGTTTCGGACCTCACCTGGCATATGGTTTCCAGTTTGTGGTCTGTTCCATAAAAAAGGAGGACCCTGGAGCTGGAGATATTAAAAAACACACAAAAATTTAATGGGTATGTGGCGGGTCGCAGTTATTAGACAATTTGTCTTTTTTTTCAAATATAAACTGATACGTATGAATATCCATGGTCAATCTATGTGAATCTCCACATGAAGGTTTATAGACAACTTGGAGCAAAGACCAGAGGTGGTCAATAATCCCTGTTCTCATGGAAACTGTATTGTTTTCAGGACCAGTTCTACTATTGATTCAGGGATGGCATTAAACTCCAGTTAGTGCGAGAGATGAGAGATTAGCCAGCAGCGATTGCACATATATGTGCTGCTGCTGGCTATTCTTACAGGTCCCTGGTGACAGGGGCTTGGAGGGGGTGTCGGGGCCGGCCCCGCATGAATACGTCTGACTGCAGAGCCCACAAGATAAGAGGAGACCGACCATGTTCGTCCCTGACACTCCTCATCCTCTACGTTTAACATTACAATTCTGTACAAGATGTACGCACTCGTGGACTTTTCGATAAAAGCACTTAACATGCCACTGAAAAATTTACCAGCAGTGAAACCTTAACGATACAAAACTCATAAAAAGAGATGTCGCTTTATTCAGACATAACCTCGAGCGAGGCAGATATAAGACCACACTAAAATAGGGACAAACTTGACAGAAAAGCCTTAAACATCAATCCCTTATGGAAAACAAAAATCGTCTCATTATCAACCAAACAACCACTGACAAAGGGAATCACGGTCCTCTTTCTTGGTCCCAAGCCTCTCGGTCACTTCCCAATGGTGCCACGCTTCCATTTCATCGTAGACAAGGCTTGCTCAACGTAGAGAGTGCACTACGCCAAACTCAGACGAACAGGTCTACGTCTAAACTTTCAACCCACCACATGATCCATTTTCAAAATTGACGCAACCCCAATCTCCTCCCCTCTCAGTTGTTCCACTCGGCCACACCCCCTTCTCACGGGAGAGGTATAAATCCACTGACGCAAAAATGATCCTCTGCTTATCTGTACAAGCCAAGCTCCATTATATTCGCTGACCAATGCCTCACTGTTCTCTCCTCTCTTCGACCTACCAAGGTGCTCCCTCCGTTCCTCACCCCAATACTCCAGATTGCGACAGATTATGTAATCGTGTCCGGTCACCCGTCCATCTCCCCTTCCCTGTTATGCTGTGCTGTTCGGGCGACTCCCCTTAGGGAAACAAAAATGACAGAAACACAAAAAAAGAGACTAATAATACCACCAGTAACGGGATAATGCATCCACAATTCCATTTTATTATATATATTATATTTTAATCCCCCCTTGTCCAATTCTACTCCACAAAAAGTACTTTCCAACACTTCTCACTAATACAACAACAAAACACACTACATACCACAACCCATCCCTTATCAATAACACGCAGTCCCCTTTCTCTTCTTGCCTCCTCCTCCTCTCTTTTATCAACCCCACTCGTCCACTACAACCACCCCGCACCTCCCCCCTCCCACCGCATCCTTAGTCACTGGGATGTGACTTCCTCCACCAGCATACCCAAGTGATGCATCGAGTAACTGATATATTGGGTAACCACTGGCACTTAACAACAGACATCTCATTCTACAATTGATCTTTACAGCTTGGGGGGGGAGGGGGGAGAATCATTTTCTCTTCCAGGACCAATTCCTATATACAAACCAGGAATGGCATGAGGCTCCACGTGCCTTGCTTGCTCCACCCTACGCAACACTAATGGGATTCAGTTGAGATACACTAACATCTACTTACTGATCTAATCCTACTCCCATCCTCCACTGTTCCAACAAACACTCTATTTCTGTACACAGATACAGTTGACGACAATCATGCCTTCTGCATTTGTGTAGGCAACGAAACCACCTTACCCTTTCACTGGGGTTTCAATAAAAACATTCACCCGGAACGTACTCAGTTTTGGCTTGTGATTTCCACGTGGCTAGTGAGCTTAAGTTGGATGTTGAAAAAAAGCGGAGTTTTGAAAAAGAGAAGTCCACGCCTGTAAGTATTTTCCCATTTTATATCTCTTGAATTTATATACTCATCACAGTTTTTGTTACTAGGATATAGCTCGCACAAGATTGGTTGTATGCTCCAGTTCAATCCACTCTGTTCTGCACTCTGAGTCTTTTACTGCCGCCTGTGTATACACTGCTGGAGCAAGAGTTCGAGGTTAATATACCTCCGCTGGTGACAGATGTTGCCCACAATAGAAGCTCGTGTTAGAGAATCGGATGAAGACACATTGCACGTCGCGAGTTTATTTGACCAATCTTGAGAGGAGTGCTTCTCACTTGAGCAAGCAATAAGCGGATAGAAGAAGTGATGGTGGAGAGGAAAGCCAGCAGGGCCAGGTTGGTAGCTGGGTTACTGTAAATAGAAAGGTATAGAAGGGGTCAAAGAAAGGAAGGAAGGGCCTAACTCTGACTGAACATCCAAACAAATTTGCAAAATTGGTGCAACGTGTAAGATGTCATTGTCCAGAAATAGCACGCAGCCCTAGCGTATCCTCTGCTCTCTCGTACCAAGTATTACAGCCTGGGAGCAGACCATCTTAGTAGAGGTTGATGGGATTGCAGGTAAGACAAAAGCAGCTAGTGTTGTAGGCACTCTATAATAGGAAGACGGCATAAATAATTTGTCGCCAAGACCCCCCCGCCTCAAATCCGAATGTTTGCTGGCCGTCCCTGTTTGCCAGTTTTCGGCATGTGGTGGAAAGGGTGGATAAATTACTGGAAGGGGCTGGGGATGACTCCACTATCGTGGTCCCTGTTGGTACCCGTGGGGGATGTACACTAGATTGTATGTGGAGGACCCCTGAGATAATTTTCCAGAATTAGGTTCAAAGCCTTAATGAAATGACCTCCAAGGTAGTATTCTCCGGATTCTACCTGTGCCCATGCGCACAGCAGAGTCATACAGCGGGGAGCTAAGGAGTTAAAATGCAGGGCTCAGATCTGGTGTAGATCAAGGGATTTTGGGTTCCTAGAGCTTGGGCTGACTTTTCACTGGGTGCAAGCTGTGTTTCCGTTCTTCCCCCTTCCCGCCGATTAACTTGCAACCTCAACTGGAAGGTGGGGCTGCTGTGCTTGGGGAGAAGATCCTAGCAGGTGGTTGGCGGAGTATTTAAACTAGATCGGGGGAGGTGAAAAGGAAGACACTGAAATGGGTAGACAGTCAGAGAGGGGGCAGTTTTGTGGGGGGTGTGATGTGGTGCGGTGTATGGGCCTAAGGCAGTAGAATAAGGAAGTCCACCCCAACAGTTGCAGAACATTGTGTGAGGATATATGTGCCAGTATCACAGGCAAAATATCACAGGCAAATGGGCGAGCTGAGGCCTCTGATATTAGAGGAAACAGTTTAGATGTTGTTGGTGGTAGCCAAACATGGCTTGATGCAAATCGCATGATTGTGGTGTTAATATTCAAAAGGTTTTACACTCTTTCGGACGACAGGGCAAATAGGAAGAGAGGTGGTGTATGGTCTATGTCAGAAAGAGATTTAAAAGCGATTGTGAATGAGTCAGTGGTCTCAGAGTGTGAGGAGGTGTGATTAGGCTGAAACTTTGTGGGTTGAAATTCAAGCCACGAGGGCTTTGAGAAAATTATGTTTGGTGTAATTTATAGTACCCCCCCTACACTTAGGAATAGGGTCACCTATATAACAGAATGGAGCCGGGCTGGCCACCGGAGGGGACCGTAGTGAATAATGGGAGACTTTAACTTTCCAAATATAAATTGGGGTAAGGGCTCGTCTTATCTGTGAAGGGGGAGACATTTTATGAACATTCTTCATGATAATTTTATGGTGTCAGGCTTGTAAGATGCCCACAATGGGAGCGGCTTGTTGGACCCTGTATTCTAACAATGCTGAATTGTCCAAAATTGTCAGTTCGCGGAACCTCCCTTGGGACGAGCGTATCAGAATATAATTATTTTTCGCTTTTAAACTTGAAAAAGCAACCAGTGGGAAATCCAGAAAACTTTGAATTTTCCAGGGTCCTAATTTCAAAAATCAGGGCTGGCAATACAGGATGTAGACTGGGATCAGAGATACGTCACAACATTGGTGATCTACATGTTTAATGGAAGAACTTCAAATCTATCCTGGGTTTAAACTTTCTAATTATTCCAATAGGTTAACAAGTATAGACGGGGCTAGATTATACAATACAACCCATTACACCCCAGTGGCTTACAGCTACAGTTAAACAAAAAGGCAATAAGATGAGAAAAGAGGGCATTTAAAATATAAATCTGACCGGGTCCCTGATAGGCTTTCATACTTACAAAAAACTTACACAATAAATCTGTAAAAAGGAATCAAAATAGCCAAAATAACCAAATGAACGGACAGGTGGCTAAAGTATACAAAAAAAAAATCCCAAAAATTTTTTAGGTTATCACGTCAATAGCAAAAGAAAAAAAACTGGTCCATCACGGATTGGTCCCCCTTCTGTCCCGTTATTCTCGAAAAAAATGGGCAATCGGTGACTGTAGACCAAGAGAAGGGCGGAGATACTTTAATAGGTTTTTTACTCCCGTTTAATACAATAGAAGGAGACCTTCTGACTGGTGGGTGCCAGTGCGGTCATGTACCCTGTAATATAGTAGACTGGCTGAATGTAGGCATTAATCCAATCTAAGCTCAATAAAATCAGTGTACATGCTCCTGACCAGATGCGGTTACAAAAACACCAGAGTCTTAAAGAACCAGTTCTGTGTTGTTATGGCCTGTAACCACGTTAAAACTCAGGGAGGCCGGAATGGCTGGTGTGTGCACAATAAATCTAAAGGGCTCTAACGACTGCTTTCGCCAGGCATTACAACAAGCCTGTAAGATTAACTTTCCAATGTGGGGAAAGTTGTGGAAGGGTATAAAAAGACGAATACGGAGTATTTGGCATTCAAATAGAAATATAATGATAGCCAGCATTGGTTTACTAAGAATAGAAGTTGTCAAATACTCTTATCTGCTTCTATGAGATTTGATCAATGCCGGGATGGGGAGCGCTGTGGAAATTGTGGATCTTGGACTCTTTGCAAAGGCATTTATGAGACAGTGTCTATTTTTGCAGATGTCACCAAACTGTGTATGTAATACAGTCGATGGAGGATGTTCATTAAAGGCCTGCAGGGTGACTCGGACAAACTAATGTTTGGTGGTCATCCACTTGGCAAATGATGTTTTAATGTGGTAAATGTACAATGTTATGCACCTGGGGTGGCCAATAATCCGAAAGGCAAAAATCTGTCCTTGGTGGAGTAATTCTGATCTGGGATAGGTCCCTTGTTGAGAAGGACCTGGGGGGTACTAGTATATCATAAACTTTTGTAATACCATAGCATGCAATGTCAATCAGCTGCCTCCTAAAGCTAGTAGGATCATTCATGTATCAAACCAAAAGTGGATGGACTCTAGTGATAGGGATTGTAATATTACCCTATAAACAAGCACACCTGGTTCGGTTTCGGCCACATGCCTGGAATATGCGTCCAGTTCTGGGCGGCACCGGTCAATAAAAAGGATGCCCTGGAGCTGGAGAAGAGGGTTCAACGTAGAGGCCACAAACTGATAATGGGGTATGGAGGGTCTTATTTATGAGAAAGATTAAAACAACTAAGATTAGATTTATTTAGTCTGGTAAAAGAGACACTAACGAGGGGACAATATTAATTTAATTTATATAAATATATTGGAATGGTCTCCATACAAAAAATATGGTGGTCAAGTTGTTTCCATATTAAATCATCACAAGACGAGGGGGCCAACTGGCTCCATTTGGAGAAACCAAGGTTTAAAATCAATTAATCACCGAGGCCCACGGGTAAATAGGGTTGGGTGAAAATAATAGGGAAGGGGGCTTTTTTTTCCCTACGAATTCATCTGTTGACTAAGAATAGCCTGCCTCAGTCGCTGTCCCAGCAAGGGACAGCGGAGCGCTTAAGCAAGGGTCTACGATTCTAGATGCCTTTTTAGGCCTTTTTAAACACCTAAATAACATGATTGTTAGGCCTATAATTGTTTGTTCCGCTAAAATTCCCTCCCTCACTCATGAATCCCTACCCTTACCTTTGGTTTGAACTGTTGAATGGACCAATTGTCTTTTTTTCCAAACATATTTTTTTTTTCAAAATTTTTCAAATCACCGTATACACTTGAAACACAACTAAACTATGAAACTGGAATTTCAATTCACATGCACACTACAAATGCACCACCAATCATCTTCCTGTCCCCTTCTTTATCACAGACCCACAATGACATACTAATCCACTCTGCAATCGGGGTACAGAAAACCAACATACCAAAACAGCCACTCTACTACACCAGCTGCCACCCACCCTCAAGAACTTCCTCCAGGAATCAACACCTCCGATTTCCCTCTCCACCATTCTCCGATTTCCCACGCCTCGTTTCGTAATCCTAACCCCTTCGACCTGAACACGAACCAGGAAGGAGGGAGAGGGCAGAAGAAAACGGTTCGTGCACGGGGGCAACCCCAAACAAGGCCCGCCCCCCCCCGCCAAAAAGCGACAAACACCAACCGCCAAACGACCGAACAAACCCCCAACAAACCACACTGAAAGACAAGCCGGCAGACCGGGGGGGCACAACATTCCACAACCCTGTAAGCAATAAAATAATGAACATTGTGATGAGGACATGGAATATTCTTATTTCTTTATGCGTGCCAACAAAAGCTCCAACCCACGTTACACACCACCAAATCCCTCCCATTTGGCATGCCCTGAAAGTCCTAATTGATTTGGCTTATTAGAAACCGCCCATGAGGTTTCGAACGGGGCTCAGTCCTCTAACAAACAGTCCTATAGGGCACATCTTCTCCAGCGTCTGGGGTATGGAGAAGCTGATGAAGAACGCGGTGTATGCTGTGGAGTTCGTGGAAGGCGAAGATATTGGGGTTTTTTCGCCACGGGAGGTGGTTTGGCCGGGGGTCCTGGCAGGGGGCTGACTAGACTAACAGATGACACAGGGGATGAAGCAGTGGTGTGCCTTGGCCCCCGGCCGGAGTTGAACGGGCTTGGTGCCATTGTTGGGGGTTTAGCATTCAATGCCCTCCTGCCATACTGGTGGTAGTAAGATTCAGTAGAGTGGGGAACCCCTCCTGGATCCTGGTTTGGAGGCAAAGGTTTGCACAACCACAGTCCGTTGTCCGTCCCGGTCATCCGGGTTTTTTTCTTTAAAGAACCTCCCACAACTTCTGAAAATCTTAAAATCTAGCCCTCCTCGCCACAGTAAGCTTGACTACGGAAACATTTTGGCGCTGATGCAAGCCACTCTGGCCAGCTGCCCTCTTCTCTCCCTCTCGTCTGGCCCCACCACTTCCCTCTTGCCAACCTGTTCGCTAATCCCGTGACTCTTCTTCTCCTTCCTTCCTCTCCTCCCTTTTCACCCCCCAGACCCGGCTATCAACCCAGCTTGGGTCTGTCGCCTCATTCATCCTCTCCCCTCCGATCCTCGTCTGCTCCCCTCATCTGGACTGCTTGCCCCCCCCTCGGACTTCCTGCCCTTACAACAACTTCACCACTGTCTGACAACCGTGTCGCTCATCGTCCGACACCCTTTTACCACTTCTTCTACGTCAATAATGTCATCAACCCACGACTGCGACCGTTGGAAAACCTTGCAGCGGAAATAGCTCAGGCAGCAAACCGGACAAGTGGTTTGGTTTACTGTGGAAGGGGTCCGAAAACAGTTCCTCAGAGTTAGCCGTTTCAAATCCACATTCCTGGGAGGGGTCAGACTGGGGGGGAGGAGGCTGGGTGGAGGAAGCTGGAGGAGTTCGATTTCGGTGACATGGGTGGACTGCGGGGAAGACCGGACTGGTGGACAAATGGCTAGAAACATTGTCCGAATCCACTACATCCCCTCTTGCACTGTTCTGCTGTCCTCAAATCATGCTCTACCAACGAGTCCGCAGTAACTTGAGGATATGATGACCTAGGGAGTGTACTCTGCGGCGTTCCCCTGCTCCCGTCATCAGCAGGTGGTGTCCTCACTCCCCCCACCGCAGGACCACCACGGCCTCTGACCCCTGCAGTAGTTGGACAACCCACTGCCACGCCCCTCTTCCTCTAACCCCTAGGCCCTGGGTTAAAAACATTTTTCCAAATTAAAGTGGAAACTTTAAATTGTTTTTTGTTTTTTTTTAATAAACACAAACATGCGATCGCATTGCTAAGGCTAGTTCTAACCTAACAAACTGACAGCAACACAACGTTGGATTTGTGGCTGTGCCTGATGACTGAGTTAAAAAGAATAACCGGAATAAAAAAAAATCGTCCAGACTGTGCCTAATTCAAATCAAAAGCCCCTAATAATTTCCCCACTGTATCGGTGTTTTGAGTGGATATGTGTGTCACTAATAGCTAAACAACACGTTACAGTCTCCCGGCAAATTACTCACAATATTGTGCGAGCCTCACTACTGATGGCATCAAGCCCGCCACAGGCAAACCAAAAAAAAATTACAATAAACGTTAGTAGCCCTAAGAAGGGCTTTGGGTTTCTTGTAGATCACTACTCCTGCCTAAACTATTCTAATAACAACCCTAAACCTTTCCCTGACCCAGCAGGCATCAGTCTCTCCCCTAGCGGCTCCAGGACACAGAATGATGCGAGCAGCGCGGCCAGGGGGCTATCTAATTCCAGGGTCACCTGAGTCTGGCCAGCCAACCACTGCTTCCGTGACGTGTAAGGGTACACCACTCAATGCTGGGTGGAGGCAGAGTCTCCTGCTTGTTATTGGCTCTGTTTCGTTTCTGGGTCTGGTGGCCGCCACAAAATCACAACGCGGGAGCTGCCATTTTCTCGCGGGAGCGAAGTATGTCGTCCCGACAAACGAGCAGTTTTGTGCTACGCTAAGCTCGAAGAGCAGCAGCTCGGACAGAGTATTTTGCTCAATCTCTAATTGTTTTCTATGCTTCGTAGGTATCCAAACAACCTGTTCCCTTCCCCCCTTATAATATACTGCTTTTACCTTATTTTGCACAATGCCTCCCTCCTCCAGGAATTATAGCGTTCTTGGTTGAAAAGCGTTTCTGGTTACTAGGTTACAGAGAAGTGACGTCCCACCTAATCCCACCTAACCATGATTAAGTATCAGGTTGGTGGCGCCACTTCCAGCGATGCAGAAAGCGCCGAACACGTGAAACGGCTGTCGCCTTGTTTTAAACCATTATTACACCCCCTGCTCCTACTCTAAGATAAGTCACAACTAATTAAATTACAACCCCCTGCTTCCTTACCTCTATCCTGATCCTGACCGTCTTGTGCTACTGTACTTTTTATCTGATGATGAATAAAAGAATTTTTTATGTGAGTGGCCCGTGTTTTTCTATTTCTTCACTATTGTTTAATGGGACTGTCCGTAATCTATACGCTGAGCACCACCTAGCGCTTCTATTAACTGCATGTCAATCTCTGGACGATACTTCCTCTGCCACCAAATACCAATGTGGAAATTTCCTGGATAGTGCCCCTCTCCTTGCTTCTCTCTCTCAGTGGATTTAGTTTTAAAATATATGCTTTAGCATACGGTAGCTGACAACACATAGGGTGTGGGCCCAGGGCTTATATACGGTGTTTTTTTGTTTTTTATTTTTCACGCTCAAAGTTTATATCACCGAATATGACAGTAATCAGGTAGAGGTCTTGTTGGTTACAACAATAGGGGTATTGAAATTGTGCAGATCCTAAATAAGCCCCCCGACATGTTTCGCAGAGAACTGGCTTCATCAGGGTTTCGGGCTAATATGACCTACCATATGAACCAGAGCAATATCCATTTGGCCTTATTTATTAAGACCGAACAAACAATATAGTCGAGCAAGAGCTGGGAGGTTAGTGAGTTTTGAGACCTACCTCAGCCGAAACGGCTATAGAGGTTTGATGATACAAATTGCTCCCAATTTACATCAAGAGAAGATGCTTGATTTCTAAGAGGCTGGCAACCCTTCGGACGACACTCTCTGCGTATGAATAGAATATTTATGTACGTACGAAAAAAATCAACCTATTAAAATTACAAACAATACTACAAAAAGAGATCCAGGCAATACAAGTTTTAATCCCATACTGAATTGCTACGTTGAGACTAAATACAGAAACATATTGATCCTCTTGTCAAAGATATCAAAAGAGAAAAACATCAGAAGAACATAGAGATGGAGAGACTTCCGAGACTGGGCAATTTACACCAAAAAACATCCAAAAACATAATAGGGTCCACACTATTAAGACCACTATACCTGATATTTCAGAGTCTGACTTTTCTATAGTAGAAGAAACGCAGGTCAGCACAGTCCACACTGCACGTGGAATGGATCAACGAAAAAATAAGGGAAACCTCAATCTTCTTCGTCGACACAAAATAATCCATCAAATAATCTAGATACCCCACCAAGTAACACAGGAGGGTGACCATGTATATGAACTACAGTTCTATCCTACATTAAATAACACATTCCTATGGCCTCTCTCTCTCTGCCATGGTCTCAACCAACACACTCCCTCGAACACACAGGCGAAAACACCGCGCAAATCACTAAACACGTGACCCCAACGCGGTTTCAAATACAATCTTCGACACAGATGGCTAGAGAATCTGGATCCACCTCTCACAGTCTTGTCATCAGCATCACTACCAAACCTTCTTCAATACACACCTCCTAGTATCATCTACTCACACATCTGTTCCCCATTCACACCCACTCATTTGCGCCCCTCATATCCTTCTTTTAGGTGCAACAGACCCCCGGGGGTTACAAGCTCCGTGACAGAGAGAAATGGGGTTACAACTACAACCGGATATAACACGCGGAACTTTAATTCTCAATCAATAATTAATCATCAACCTTTCATTTTTCTTCGATAAACCTTTATCACCCCGCCCAAATAAAAAAATGCCCCTTCAAGTAAATTGCAAAAGTGGACTCACGTTCACGCCATACCACCCGCTAAGTGGCAAAATTTTTAAATGGAGTTCAGACATTAATTTGTTCGGCAACGAAACTTGTATCTTACACAAAATGGTCAATGAGGAGGAAACGGATAAGAAATACTCGGACAACAACTACGGTGCAGCTAGAAAGGCCCTTTCTTGCACTAGAAGAAGAATAAAGCATCTTTGGCCCCAAAATATACACTCAACAACCAGCCACTTTATATATAACACCTGTCTGTCAACTGCTTCGTTAACACTTCATTAGACTTAATTTCTTTCTATGCAGCCAATGTCCTAATCAGCCAATCACATGCTGCATGAAGACATGGCAAGACATCTCCCGCTCCTGCATGTTCAACTCGAGCACAGTATGGGGAAGAAAGGTGATTTGAGTGCCTTGACGTGGGTGGCAATGATGGTTGTGGTTGCCAGAAGGGGGCTTGGTCTATTATTTTAAAACTGCTGATCTACTACTGGGATTTTCACCACGCGATCAACCATCCATCTCGTGAGGGTTTACAGATAATGTTCGAAAAAAATAAAAACAATCCAGTGAGCGGCAGTTTTCTGTGGGCGGAATGCCTTTGTTGATTTCCAGCTTGTTCCATTAGGGCGAAATTGTTGACTAGACCTGGTTCGAGCTGATAGAAAGGCAACAGAGTGACTCAAAAATCTGCCCACCCTCGTTACAACCAAGGTAGCGAAAGCATCTCTTGACGCTACAGTACGTCGAACTTTGAGGAGATGGGGGCTAGCAGCAAGTATAGAAGACCACACTGGTGCCACTCTTTTCAGCTAAGAACACAGATCAGGAAACTGAGGGCTACAATTTGCAGGCAAGCTCATCGAAATTGGACAGTAGAGAGATTGAAAAACCGTTGCCTGGTCTGATGAGTCTGTTCTCGATGTTCTCTGCTGGGGCGACACCTTTCTGCTGAAGCCGGTGGGGAGGAGTGGGGGGAAGTGGGGGTTAGAAATGGGAGGGATAAGGAAAAGGTGAAGTATGAAGGATAACGGATGTGTGTTAGGGCTAGGCAGGAGAAAATTAAACTAAGGACGCGTAGGCAGTCGTAAGAAAAGTAGAGGAAAAACTGGTGTGAGCGGGTGACTGGTTTGAATGGTAGGGTCAGAATTGGCGTCAACAACATAAAGCTGGTGATCCCTCCGCCTTGTCTCAACGGTCAAGGCTGTTGTTGGTGGTGTCATGGTGTGGTGAATATTTTCTTGGTCCTCTTTGGGTGCCCCTTGGTACGCAAATAGCATCGTTGGCAAACGTTCCACAAAGCCTACCGTGAGATTGTTGCTAGACGTTCATTTCCATTATCCCTTTATGAGCACAATGTACCTCAACATCTGATGCTACTTTCACAGATATGCCCATGTCATAAAGGCTGGAATCATCCCAGACTGGTTTCTGACATGACAATGGAGTCAATGGACTCAATGCCTCCAGTGTCACCAGATCTCACTCGCAAGAGACTTTTGGGCGATGATAGGTGGAACAGTAGATTCCCATCATGGATGTGGGGGCAGGGTTGGACCGATCAAATCTGCGGCAACTGCTGTGATGCCATAAATGTCACTATGGACAAAATGTCTGAGGAATGCTTCAGCCCTTGTTGAATCTATGCCCGAAGAATTGAGGCAGTTCTGAAGGCAAAAGGGGGTCCAACCCGTTACTAGCATGTTGTAAGCTATTAATGGGCCGTGATGTATGTCATCAGTTGTTCTTTGCGGTCTGGGGCAATATTGGGCAGTACCATTCCAGACGGGGCTCCGTGAAAGAATGAATTGGGTCATTCAGTACAGCGAAAGCTAAGGTGGGCTTTAAAGCAATTCTATCCAGACACACTGAACAATGGGAAAAGAATTGGCAGCGTTGAAAATCTACTCTTACAGTGGCACTCATTGAGCATATACAACCTGACTGTAAGAATAGAGTCAAAACTCTAAACAGAAAAGAATCCTTTGGATTGTTAAACACCTTTTTTCAGAACAGCCTCAGATGCTCTATATGCGAGTCATAACTCCTCTGTTAAGTCCGCGATCAACCCGGCCATATACTTACTCATATCGCTCTCGATCTGTGATATAAAAAAGGAGGGTGGACAGATGGTAGTAATAAAAGAATGAAGACTTTCGGCGTGGGTGGAATTAGGGGGCCCGGTGTTATTTTTGATTGGCCTCTCCGGGCTTCCGTAGTTCCCCTAGTATCCTGCGTCTCGGTCATTTAGCAACCGCAGTACCTTCCGGCTGTTGTTGAGCAAGCCAGCCTATTTGACATCCATCACCGACTGTTGCCTAGTGAGGGAACGCCAAGCAATACGTCATATCCGAGCTTCTGTCTGGTTCCCCTCACAATCAAACGATCAGCTTAACCATGCATGGTCTCCTGTATTGTATTTTATTAATGGTGTATGTACATGTATTGTTTTTTCCTAAGGCCAAACAACGCACCAATTATTTGTTAAAAAAGATCTTCCATGTTATTTAGTAAGTTATCAATAAACTCGCGTGCCTACCGGAACGATTACGGGATGTAACCCGTTCGCGGTAGTGGTTTCGGTTCTTTCTTTTCTTGCCAATATGGTCTGTATCTAAGTAGCTGATGTGATTAATTCTTTATGGCCTGAAGAAGGCTCGCATGTACTGAGCAGAAACGCAGCATTGCTATTATTTTAGTTTTATTATTTTTATATGAATAAACCCGACTATACTGTTGTACGTCACCACCGAGCCGGGCCTGAGTTTTCTCTATCCTTATTGGGGGTAGCACTAAACTTCATCCCTTCAAAAATGCCCCTGCAACCCATGCACAATATTTCCAAACCCTTCCACTGTTAACGAACTTCTCTCTCTACGACGACAATGTTCCCCTCCATGCCTGTTCCAGCTCATAGCTCACTACTTTATGATGAATTGGGCAAGTGCAACATCTCATCGCCAAACCTTAACCTTATCCACTAGTGCTTATTCCGACCTCTAACCCTCTTTAAAACAAAAACTCTTTCTGTATCCACGTGGCATTGTTCCTTTTAACATGCACTCTCACACTTAATCCTAAAGAACCATCGCTGTACCCACCACTCCGCTGAAGAACTAAATCGCCCTATTTCGCTACTATCATTGGACTTTAAAACTCCTCAACAAAAACAGTCCAGCTAGAACCGCTATCTTCCTACCTCTTGTCCGCAATGACTTGAGAGTAGATTGCACACAATCACACCCATCATTCCACCTTCCCTACTTCAGTATCTACCATACTCCTTCAGGACTGTTCGTCCAATCTGCTTCTGGTTAGAAAATAGTGGGTTACTGGGTCAACTTTTGTAGTAGTGTCTGTTGTTCTCCTGTGGATAGTGTCCTTGTACTTCTGGTAGCCTCTATGCCATACTACTGGCCTAAGAGAAAGGCAGCAATCCAGTAAAGATCCACAGTTGTAAAAAAAACAAGTTTAAAAAAAAAAAATTATCAAAGTTCTTTACCCCTTCCCAAGTTTAATGTCTTTAGGATTTTTGTATCGGAACCCCATCATTACATTTGCCACAGTTTTCATTCTGATGTTTGGATTTCTGTAACGTTTCCAATAGTACACCATACACCCCTAGCTACAGGCATTGTTGTAAGACCAGAGAGACATTAGTGGTTCTAAAGAGATAGAAACATGTTTTTTGGTGTCCTAGATATAAAACTGGTGTGCTATATTAATTTATCAATTCTCCATCCAGCACACAGATGCATTGTTCCAACATCTATATTGGCCAGGTGTACACAGAATGTCATGATCCCTTTGTTGGCAGAGGGAAATATCAACTTGTCTCCATTGTCCATCCCTTTTCATGACATGCGGATGATTTAGCCTTGGATGTAAAAGTGTTGTTAGAGAAATATCTCTGATTTGATGTGGGTCCAAATCATTGTATAGTACGAGCTGCTTGGAGAATCAATCTCGCTCTCATGAGTCCTGTTTGATTCCAATTTATTTTCTCAAGCAAACTACTATCTACCAACTACTTTTCAAGGCTGACTTTTTAGGTAGGGGGCTATCCTAGATTGTTACTTTGCTAAATCAGAACTCTACAGTATCAAAATAAAGCGCTATCAAACACACATGTTCAAACTCACACAATACCCATATACACTACCACACATCACATGGAGTTGTCAAATAAAATAACAAGATTCTTTGAATAGGGCAATATAGGCATGCAACTCACCGGACGTGGGAAAACCCAAACAAGGAAAGACAAAGAAAATTGTAAGATTAAGCTTCTTACCTTTTTGTTTATGCAGCTGCATTGTCTGTCCTGAAAGGATGATCCACAAAGTGTCCGGTATGCGTCATGCAAAACCTGTCCCGTGTTTCGGCACCAATTTGTTAGAGGAATATGAAAGTAAAAATCTCTATTGGGATAGTATCAAAGTTGATGACAGCACCAGGGATTAAATAGGCTTTTCACCTACTGAGGTTGTTTTATAGAATTGCCCCATGAATACTTACCTAAGGTTGTTCAGAGGTGTCAGAGAACTGGTGGGATGTCCAAAACCTGCAGAAACATCTTTCTTAGGTGCATAACCAAGTATCTGTTTTAGTCCCAGAACCTGATAAAGTAGCTAGAGCACAGGAGCAGCACCCAGGTGATGAGATGGTCCTGAATGTGACTAACCTGAAGAGTCTTTTGAAGGGTCATTCCAAATACCTGTGACACATCCACGTGTACAAATTACAATGAGACTGCGGGAGACAGTTGAAGAAGAGAACAGGACCCAGAGACTACAGAACATGAACCTGTGTTTGTGGATCCTGCTATGGACATTGTTACTCCTACCACTTGCAGCAACACTGTGGAAAGGTTGTGATCATAATGTCTTTTATGGGCTACGCAAAAGAAAGCGGTGACAGTGTGTGTGTGCTGTATACTATGTCTAATAGTACTCAGGGGTTGGTAGGGTGACATGTATAAGGATAAAGACCAATAGGATGTAGAGATTCTGCCCTTTGCAGTGAATTTACATGGGTTGTGTTGTGATATAATGTTCAGGATGCTCAGGAGGGAAGCAGGTGAAGGGTTAGATAAGTCCTGGATGTGTGATTAGCACATGTCAATGTACCACCTGAGCAGTACCTGAAATTATTCAAAGGGGGGATTGTGAGGAAACAAAATCCATTTTCTTTTATGTTCTCCCACCATGTGTCTTTATATTGCCTCCATGCATAGTTCCATCCCCCGTGCACAGATCATCTCGCCAATCCTGTTCAAGGCAAAAGGAACGTGAGTATGCTCAGTAAAGTTTTCTTTGTTTCAAAAACCTTTAAGAACTCTCTGCTACCTAAATAAATTGGAATCAAACAGGACTCATGAGAATATGTATAAAAGGGAGTAAAATCTGTACACAGCGCAAGTGGTATGAAGAAATTCGGGTAAACACAAATGAATTAGCATATACACAATAGTGACAGAAATAGTATAGTGAGGCCTCAGTGATAAAAGTCCCGCTTCAACGGATGTGAACTATATTGATTATAGGCACACCGATAGGACGATGACTAGATCACAGAGGTATGACGGTAAGAGCTGCTGCAGGTGACCTGTCATCCAGTACTGGTAGTTGTAGAGGATGTGGACGAGTGGTATAGAAGAGTAAAATAACAGGCTGTGGCCGCGCTGCTCAATGTTTCACATTTAATTCGGAAACAAAGTGGACTACGCGTTTCGGAAGCGGGATGCCTCCTTCATCAGGTCCAAAAAATACAATTTCTAAAACAAGTATAGAAAATTTTTCGATAAATAATGACAATAGATAATAAGTAATACATAATAGATAATAGCCGTTTAGGCACATAAAAATAGAAACACGTAAAATAATCACGATTATAAAGATTTTTTAAAAAAAACATATTTTTGCATATACAAAAAGAATGAGTGTATAATAGGTATAGTGAAATTGCATTAATAACATAAATAAGTAGATGGCTTATTAAATAAATTAGTCCAATCTACAACCTCTGGAAGAGGAAAAACTGCTTTGGAGTGTATATATGAGGGTTTTCACTACTCTCTACATTGTACTAAGCATGTACAAACATACTTGTGTAAATGGACAGTAGCAAAAGTAAATCTAAGTTATCCACTACGGAGCATATAGTCTTAGACTGGTGTGTCACCCTGTGGGTGCACTGAGCCATCATAGGGTAATCGGCCCTTGGCAGACATTGCTTGTCACTTTTTTGCCATAGTCCACCCTCCATCCATGTGGTCCCAGGATTACTCCAGTCTTGCTTCCTCACCTGTGAAGCCTGTTTCTATAAAGACAGGAGTATAGATAACCCTACTGGGCCAGCGAGGGTCATGGACTGTACTGATCCAGGCTCCTTTCCCCTAGGCTTTCTAGTAACCAGTATGGCCACATCATGTGTCCTAGGATGGACCTTTATGTAACACCAAGGCCTCTATCAGCTATTTCAAAGTCTCCTAGTTGTTGATGAACTTACTAGATCATGTCAGGAATCATAAGGAATCCCAAGAGACTCACATTCTTCCCCTCTGCCACTTTACACCCCTCCATCAGTGCCTTCACCTCCGCCTCCTGTACAGACAGGTAGGTTAGGAGTCGTTCTGCTGCTGTTACCTCATGTTGTGTGACCGCTGCATATCTGATGTAGAATTAACCTCATTCCTGGTTTCTATAGTTTCTACAAAAAACCTCAAAATGCAGATTAGTGATATATGCAGTTTTGACATATTAAAAGGTAACTGGTTCATTTATCATTAAGATAATAGAAAATTTTAGATACAAGCCGTCTACCTCATCTCTCCCCCCTTTTGAATCTAGGGAAAGTAGTGGAGCTGGATTCAATGTAATACATCATAAAGAGGGCACATTGTAACCAAGGTTTCTAGTCATGAAGAGGTGAAATACTAACAGGACAGTCCAAAACTACTACAGAGGCTTTGTATGCTTGGGCAGCAGAGGATACAAAACCAAGAAGGGTCCAGGTTGTCATGTTACACACGATCAGCAGAGCTTCAGGCCTGTTTCCTCTCCTCTGTAAGGTGCTTGGCTTAAACTTAAATGAGAACAATAGAAAATGAACAATATACTACATAGTGATGTATCAATGCTGTATAATAGGAGACATACAGCATACAAATTCCTTAGACCTTATTATAAACCTATACAGTCATACTGGGGGCACATGCTGAGAGACAGTGTTACTGAGCAGAAGCATCACTAGAGCCAGTGACGTAGGAAGCTTCTAGGGGTGTTCTAGCTTCTGCCTAAATAGCTCCTAATAATTATCTGTCATAGCTGCTGAATAGGACTAATAGTATAGGATAATGGGAAGGTTTTACTCCTGGTTAAACCATTACAATTACAGGAGTTGCAGGTAATCAAACCAAAATCTGCTTTGGGCCGTCAGGGTTATCAGTCCTCAGTAAATAACATACATTCTCATTGTTCCTTTCGTCTATCAACACTCCATCATGTCCACTACCCCCCCC
>WNYA01002326.1:0-43875 GCA_019512145.1 Engystomops pustulosus
TATTATATAGGGATAAATGCCAAACAGTACATTAGAGGTGACCCCACACAATTTCAGTAACACACTTATGGATGGAAACAACACATAGGCAATAAAACTTTGCTATAAAGCTTAGTACATAAAAGATGTTACCAGTGATCGTCCAGCACAGAGAAAACCGCCCCACGCGTATCGCCTAACTTGTACTTGTACGCATCCTCTTTTTCTTTATTCTCTATGTACCTATTTGCTTGAGATGCGGTTTTGAGTTATCTCTTCACCCATTTTTTGTATACATTTCTACAGGTGTACGCAGCTATGAAACAGGTTAAAACCACCCAAACACATACACAGGGTTAACGTTCTAAAATGCAATCATTTTTTAAACGGACTGAAAACTCATGCTTTAAAACGGTCTAAAAACGCGACGTGTGGTATCACCCGAAGGCTACATGCATACTGCCATTGCCAGCCGTACCGCAGCACAGCGGGCACACGGCAGCGCGCGGGGAGAGGAGGACGAGGTGAGCGCTGCTCACCCCCGCCCCTCTCCATAGCAATGCACGGCGCCGTAATACGGGGAAAGATAGGACATGACCTATCTTTTCCCGGGGTACGGTGCCGCACGTGTGCAGTACTGCTCCCGTAGGGCGCCGTGCGCCGGGACGTATATCTGCCGCATATACGTCCCCCATGTGGCAGTGTGAATGTAGCCTTAGTGTGGGTCTGATCTTCATGTGAATGGGTATATATCGTGGTGGCTTGGATTACCACTATGAAAGGAAAAAATATAAAGGGGCTAGGGTCTTAATGAAATGGAAAAATGTATTTAGATTTGTTTCCACGTGATGTATTTCCACAGTAACTCAGTAATTCCCACCCCCCGCACAGTTTCTCAAGCCAGTATTGTAGAAAGGGGGTTTCACTAGAAAGTGACCGGATCTCTACAATATACTCCACCCTACACTCCACTTCTCTCTTACTAATTGCCAAAGCTGCTTATCTTGGCTCAGACAGTACAATAGATTAGTCATCCACATTAACCTTTTACCCCCTGGTGATTATAGTCCGTAGTTAATATTAAAGTTCCACCAGGCCATGTGCATGCAGTCTCTATAATATATTTCTCATATCTTGGAGAAGTTGATTTTACCCACAAATTTCTTTATTTTCCATATATAGGTGCACATGGTTAAATACTACAATACACTGTACTGTGGTCCCATATGGCCCGAAATTTAGTTTTAGCCTGGTTACAGCAATAAACAGTACACAAAATAAAATTAAAGTACACAAAGTTTCCGCAGTATGTGAAATTCATGACATCACAAGCAATTAAGAAAAGTACACTTTAAAAATGTTTTGGCACATATGAATAACATTGGTAACGGAGCACTATGGTTCCTGTATACAAATTACTGAATTTCACTCCCTGGGCACAGAGATTGCAGCTGCTTAGGGTGTGGGATGTATTTCTATCCAAACATATTACATAGAGATGTGGAGTAAGTCCATAGATCTCTATGTAAATATGACTATTTGAGGACCGGCATCAGGTTAAGTCATGTATTGTGTACAGTAAGTGCCATCTTATCCATGGAGGACACTGACCTCCAGCGTAAATAGTGCAGAGGCACCAGAACTCTTCTAAGAAGATGCAGCGCTCATCCAGGTGCTTACACTATCCATAAGAATTTGGATGAATGATATGCCATATGACACTCCCATACAACAGTAATATTTTGTTAAGCCGGGCTCTAGTATATAGGATCTAGTCTAGGATTTAGGGTCTATAATTTTATCATCCGTATGAGTTTTTTCACCCATCACTTAAAGGACATCTACCCCATGGATCCAGTATTGTACAATTAGCACAGTTACACACTGGTGTGTGGTCCCTGGAACAGGATATGTCCTTCATTTATCTTCTAAAGGCCTAGTTTCAGTGAAAATCCTCTTTTTAAATTATGTAAATGAGCCTCAAGGGCTTTTGTCTATGTCACAGAATGCCCTTCTGGTTCCGTCTTCTGATAATTGTGCACACCTCTGCTAGCCTCCTCTCTCCCAGAGAGCTGGTGACGTCAGAGCTTCTGTGTGATGTAGACAGGAGCCCCCGAGGCTCATTTGCATAATTTTAAAATCAGCTCCTGGTGTACATTACTGCATCCATGTGGTAGATTTCCTTTATACTTGAAACCAGGGACACTTGCTCCAGGTACCATGACTGTGTTAATCTTCTTATAGTTATTATCCATAGCCTCCTTCCTTCCAAAATAAACTAATGATTATGCTAATTAGCCTGTAGGGCTCTGTGGGTGTTACCAGAGCCACCCCGTGTTGCATATTCACAGGCTGTTACACTGTCTCACCACACACATTTCAGCACACATTAGGAGGGGGCAAGTTCAGCTGCACAATGTAACAGCCTGTAAAGGTACAGCACATTTGGGCTCTGGTAACCCTCCTCTTTCCCCATCTCCCTCTCCCCAAAGTGATATTAGAAGGATGGTGTCCATGGATAACAAATATAAGAAGATTACCACAGTCATGGTGCTGTTCTTTCAGAAAAATTATCTGTACTTATTAGTACAACCTGAAATAAGTCTCAACTTCTTCATCAGCAATTTATTTCTGGAAATGGCTGATTTATATGCATATAAATTTCTTTATATTTGTACATATATATATATTTGCATTATTCCAAAGTATCTTTGAAGCTAATGTAATCGGCAGGTGTAGTTTTAGAAGGAACAATGTAATTGAGTGTTTATGTGTAATGATCAAATTCCCTTCATTCCATAAAGCCAAATTCCTTAAAATCCAAACAGATTCCAACGCTCTCATGAAATGAGAACCATTCAACCACTTTGTGAGTTGTCAGTATGGCCTGGGGGGCTTCATTATCCTTGGCCTATTTTGTGTTTTAACACTGGGAAGTAATTTTGTAATGGAATTCTTTTCATTCCATAGTCCTTTCATATACCAACCTGTCTGGGATAAAAACTCCTGTAGATTTCCTCTCTCCTGTTAGTGCTTAGTCTTTGTACGCCCTTAAAGGGAACCTATCACCATGATTCTACCTATAAAGGTAGCAGGGTGGTAGGTGGATGTATGGGACGTGAGGATAGCTCTTTTTAGAGCTAATCCTCACTTCCCCGCTATCTTTTTGAAATCTTTATTTCCCTAATACTCCACGCCCCAGTAGCCTATTTGCCCCTCCTACCCTGAGATCTTCGGCACATGCGCAGAACGCAGGCCCGTGGCTGTGTGGCCTCTGCTCCGAAGCCGGAGCTACTGAGCATGTGCAGAACTCCGGCTTCTCGGACGAGGGCGCGCTGCTACAAGCATACATCACATCCGACACATGCACCAACCAATCTTAAAGGGGTGTTGTCATGTTTAATGTTTATGACACAGTTATGTACATGATAGATATGGGTCCCAAACTGCACCTTTATAGATAATGGGGTTCCACTGACCCCCTTCCCACAGCCGGGCCGTACAGAGGGTTGGCCGTGCATGCGCAGCTGCTCCCCACTCAGGTCTATGGGATGCAATGCAAGTAGCCAAAGCAAAGTAATGACTAGTTGTTTTATTTTATGTATAAATGATGCTTTCTTGTATTTAAAAGATTTCTGAGCAGGAAGTTGAAGGTATTGCTTTTGACGGTTTTTTTTTCTGCTCGACCCGCTCCAAACCTTTGGCTTAGATTTTCCATTTTATGACGTGTGCAGAATCTGAATAGATTCAGTGTTACGTTTGTAGATTTGAGATTAATGGAATATCTGAATTTATATGATAAATGCACAAATATAGATGATGGCAAAATGTGAAGGCCTATTGCTAATAGGTATATACAGGCGGTCCCCTACTTTAGGACACCCAACTTACAGACAACCCCTAGTTACAGACAGACCTCTCTGCCCACTGTGACCTCTGGTGAAGCTCTCTGGATGTTACTATAGTCCCAGACTGCAATAATCAGCTATAATATGTCTGTAATGAAGCTTTATTGATCATCCTTGGTCCAATCCAGCAAAATATTTTGAAACTCCAATTGTCACTGGGGCAAAAAAATTTTTTGTCTGGAACTACAATTATAAAATATACAGTTTCGACTTGCATACAAATTCAACTTAAGAACAAACCTATCTTGTATGTAACCTGGGGACTGCCTGTGTATAACCCGTGTCTGGTACTGCAGCTAAACCGTATTCATTTAAAAAACTTAAAAGGGATTGTTGACTTTCAGCAAATAATTGATATTGTTTGTGTATTGAAATTTTCTGTAATTTAATGTACTTTCTGCATGAATTCTTTATTGATTTCTATCTCTGCTTGCTGTCATTCTATGGGAAGCTTCACAGTTTACTTCCAGTGGACAGAAATTTGTCCATGGTCATGTGATGTCACACAGGTGCACAACTCATTACACCACATAGCTCCAATCACTCTCTGAAGTCGTGCACCTGTGTGACATCACATGATCATAGACAGATTTCTGTCCTTGGGGAGGGGGAATGGTGAAGCTCCCATACACTGACATCTGGGAAACTGTGAGAAATTGATAGAGAAAGTATATTGGAAAATTGTATAACTTTCCATTACACAAACAATATCAATTATTTGCTGAAAGTGGACAACCCCTTTAATCTCATAAATCCCTTTTAGAGAATCCAAGCTGCTTGTGGTTGCAGGGTTTTTTAAGTGATCCCTAAGCAAAGAATCAATGTTAGTGTCTGTGATGGTTCTTTGGCTCGACCCGACATAACCCGTAGGTTTGGCTTTTCCATGTTCCTGTGGAGTTGCCAGCAAAATTTCCAGCAGCAATTTGCTACTGGGACGTTCCCAGCAAGAAAACTAATCCTTGTGCTCGGGCAGCAGTGGATACGTCACCCTGTATCCGGCGCCACAGACCCCATCATAACATGGGAGCGATGCCAGGCGAGGTCCATGAAGATAGCTTTGATTAGCCAAATGTTAAAGGAATATTCCATTCACAGCAAGTGCCAGGCTATCGCTGGGTTATTCCATAACTTGTGGAGTGATGGGAGGTCACTGCACTCCTTCTTAATGTTCCCTTTGTGACACAACCGTCCATTGACCAGGGCTCTGTCACAGCTCTCTGTCCATGCCCTGCATGAGAGGAACACAGTGTAATGGTGAAATATTTGGAGTAGTACTACTAGAAATTATTTAAAAATCATTTTAGCTTTTTATCCATGTGTATTTTCCTGGGGTCCCGTGACTCTCAGGATCAAGAACGACTTACGATCTACACTGATCACATGGTATAACACAGGACCGAGGCTAAAATGGGAATTAGTTAATTATCTGCATAATTATATACCCAATATGAATTCCAAACTATAAAGTTCTTATTGGAGCGCTTTGTAGAAGGGACACTCCAGTCACAGCCGGAAGGGAGGAGCAGGACTCTAGGTTCTAGGAATACAATGAAAATGGGTCCTGCTCCTCCCTTCAGGCCCTGCACCAAGTATTAGTCAATGAATTAGCTCTGACTGGAGTGTTCCTTTAAAGTAACCCTTTCCTGACATGTCTCTTTTAGAAATGACTTGTATACCAGATAAACAAACAATTCTGTATCATCTACTCATTTTATTCTTAGCTATTCTTCTGTTATAACTCCTACAAAAAAAGAGTAATTTGTCAATTGGGTGTTGCTAGTTGTGGGTGTTTCCCTGCTCAGCCTGATACAAACCAATCGGTGCTCAGTGTCAGATTTTGCAGGGACACTCCCTTCTCAGATCGGGAACAGCCAGTTGGGGCTAAGCTGCAATCGCAGATGCAGCCCACGTATAAGAGTGGCAACATTTCTGTTAAAAAGCACTTGTGTTTTTCTTAAAATATACATATATATCCACTTTAAAGGGCTTTTCCAGGAATTTTCAGTTCAGCTCTAGTACTTTTGGACCTACGCCTGTGCAGAAGTACTGGGGGGGTCACAAGACTGTCTTTAGCCAATGAGATGAGTGGCCTCCTTGTACCAAGGGCTGTGATGTCAGAGAAGGTGCCGCCACGTGGTCTGCGGAGGCCTCTCATTGGCCGTAGCCAGTCCCATGACCCTGTTGAACGTCCGGCATGGGGCAGACACTGAATAGCACTGGAGTGATGCTGGATTTGCAGCAGGATTTTCCATAATTTCTGAAAAGCCCCTTTAAGCTACAGCACTAATACATCTTAGTTAAAATGTCTCTTTCGGCCTTGCGGGAATGCAGCCATTGTCATCTGCAAACGAAATGTGACCTCATTTGTGTTGAATTTGTTAGGAGTAAGTGACTGCAATCTCTTCACTTATGACCTTGGATCACAATGTTGGCATTGTTCTGCCTCACTGATGCCCACCCCCAAGTTTCGTTTGTGGTCATTCTAATAGGAATGTAGAATGAATTGTATACCAGGCAATAAAAAGTCCTGGAAAGAGATCCGGGGACACGCTGGTTATGGCCTGTGCAGGACGCTCACTTGTAAATCTATTCATGGAGCTGCACTTCAGGTCATCACTTGTTGCTGTTATTCAAGTAGAGACAAAGGGAATCATTAAAAAAAAAAAAGAATTAAGAATCCCGGAATTAAATATTGTTCTGTATTGACTCATTGATATGTAAATTGGATGAAAGAGAGTGTTTTCTATAAGTTTTTCCATTTCCAGATTAATCCGCTCACCATCAGATCAGTGACATATTGGGGCACATTTACTTACCCTTTCTTGGCACATTCCATTAAAAAAAAGAAAAAGTTCCAGAAAAAGATTAAAAAAATGCTACAGCCATATAAATTAGGTTATTATTATTTTTATGGTATGTTAAAAAGCCAAAAACGAAAAAGCAAACAATCTTACCAAAAATTGATAATTTTCTCTACCAAGAAAGAGTTAATAAAATCTCATCAATTAGCTATAGATGCCCCCAAATGATGTACCTTAAAAGTGCTTCTGGATGAGGCTCCTTACATTCTATGCCCGGCCGTGCGCCCATACAGCAGTCACCATTACATATGTGGTATGGCCAAACTTGTCAGCAATTGGGTATTAAAGGACACCTGTCATCAGGTCTCTGCCACTAGTCCTGTCACCACTACCTGTTGGAGCAGCTCACAAGGATCCCATCCCAGCCTTTATCTAGTTATTTCATACATTATTCATTGTAAAATCATCTATTCTTTATCATGTAAATGAGGCTGGTCACATGGTCAGAGGCAGTGATGTCACCCCTGTTCCCCCTCCCCTCTCCTCCCCCTGCTCATGTCTGTGTGTAATGTATAGTAAAGCATTGCTAGCGTGTGTGCTGCATCTGCTGACATGCTGCATCCTCCTAATATACAGGTGAGAGACACAGACATCAGCTACACATGAATCTGACATGTTCTGCTATAACATGGCTGCAGCCTGGAGCTGCTGTATCTCTCCTATACACACACACATACACACAGGCTGCAGGGGGCGTGGCCACCAGCACCAGGAAGCACATCATTATACAGCCTCACATCATTATACAGGCTGTCAGTCATGCACTGGGGGTGTGGCTGTGCCTCCCACTCATGAATAGAGTGGACAGCTTGAATATGCTAATGCTTCATTGGACATTTCACAGGTCATTTGCATACAGCTTTAGGACCTCATTGCTTAGGTTTACAGGCATGTAGAGGGACAATGAAGGGATAGAGGCAATGCTCTCTAATGGCAGTTTATGAAAATATATTTAGTTTAGGGGGGTTATTTTGCATGACGGGTTCTCTTTAAACTTTGTGGAGTTAAGTTTGATTGTATTATAAGATAATGAATGTATAATCTGAATAAATTACAATGTATAGATCACACCTACATTTCATTTTGTTTTAACCCCTATATAACACCTAAAGGGTTAACAAACTTTAAAAGTTGAGGGGTGTAGTTTCCATAATGGGGAAAATAGACTCCTAGAGTCTTGAGGGGGTTAAGCTCTTCACATGTTTGCATTATCTTTTATGTGAAGATATATTGTAGTAGTAATAATAATAATAATAATAATAATAATAATAATTATTTATTTATATAGCACACACAGATTACGCAGCGCTGCACAATGCATGACAAATTGGTCCGTGTTCCCATGGGGCTCACAATCTAAACAACCTAACAGTATGTTTTGGATTGTAAGATTCTATATGAAACAGGGAAGGGACTATTGTTCTAGTTTGTAATTAAAACAAATGGAATTTCTTATTGGAACAAAATTTCGCAAAGAAGACAATTTCCTGCTACAAAACTGTCTAAGTCAGGAGAATTCTGGCCGATGAAAATTTTGACCCAGGAAATAAGGACACAAAGACGGCATTAACTAGAAAGAGGATCGGTGACATTGAACAATTCTGAGGAGACCTTCCTGTGGTTTTTAGGGTTGTGATAACATTGTTCCTGTTTTTGGGGTTTGCACAACTTTATTGCTTATGGCTGACATCCTATGCGGTGGGAAAGATTTTTGTTCTTTTTTTTTTCCCCCAGATTCCAAAATCTGATTAAAATGGAGAAGAAATATTCTTTTAACTACAATTAATTTCATTTATTTATTTTTGAGTGGTATAGAGGGACTATTAGCTCAGGATAGAAACCTAAAATGGCTTTTAGTAGACCAATGTCTTTGGAGACCAACTTGGATAGACACCATGGCCCGCATTTACTATGCTAGGCACCACCAGTGTTGTGGGTTTGTTTACAGGTCTCAGTTTAGACAGATATATTAATATGTCTAAAAAAAGCAAAAAAAAAATTTCCTACGCAATTGAAATTTCCTGAATGTGGACCATTTCTGGTCATCTGTTAGCCATGTTTATGAGGCTAAAATCCACAATTCTGAGCCAAAAAGTGGTACATTTTATATTACACCACTTTAGAATTGATCTAACATTTTTAGTGAACAGTCTTATGGGAAATTTTTTATGTTTATCTGCCCTAACATTTTCATTATTTCTGGAATACTCACATTGTTGCCGTCATGTGTTATCTATGTTTGTCCACTATGTAAGTTGTCACACTAAAATCTTTAGATGAAAGTTAGAATCGTCAAGATGTAGACCTATGGACCCTGGTGGTTGGATGCACAGAGAAGACATTGGATATGGGTACACAGGTTACAATTAGACTGGTACAGACAATGCCAGCATTCAGCACTCGGGTCTGGAGCAGTTTCTGTGCTCGGATGTCACTAGAGTACTGCATCATTTAATAGTCCATAGATCAACGCGCTATTCAATCCATTTACCCGAGAAGTCATCATTATTTTACTTGGACATCCACCCGTCCATCAGTTGATCATTCTAGGTCTGGATTCTCTGTTCTTCCCAGATTATTGGGCATCCGTGTTATACATCTACAGGCTGCAGAAATTTTACATTCTGCTGCTCACATTCTGGCTATTATGTACAGCCCTTAAATGGGCCCATTACTAAAATGTCCTAGTGGGTCTTTCATACAGTATTCGGCTACATTCACATCATGTTTTATGGATTCTTTTTCTGCCTCTGTTTGCGCAGTATACATTGCATCCTGCAGGAAACATAGGATGGAAAGCATCAAGCATCACTCATGTGCAGTATCCACTCAGTTAATGGCCTGTGAGAGAATGGATGCAGCAGTATGGCATCCATCCCCGACCTCCGCTGTAACTACGCTCTGAGAGGACCTCCATTTATATACATGTCCATGTACGTTAAGTCACCCAAGAGACGTCCTTAACGTTGGCAGTAGGGAGAGGTGGTACTAAAGGGCATATCCCACTATATAAGTATACAGTGGGATACGTCCTAGCCCCCTTATGTATGGATACATACGAAAATATCTTTACAATAGAGGGTTAAAACAAGGCATGTATGTAGCCTAATTGTATTGTTAAATTGTTCTCAGTATAGTTCATCCTGTAACATTTTTTTATAAATTGGGCCCAAATGACAGCAACAAAATCTCCAGTAAGTCTGAATTGGTAAAATAACCTTAAAATAAATCTCCCCCAATGGTTTTGAAGTGCAGCGTGTTGTACCATTGTCTGTAGAGATGCCACGTTTTCTATGAAGAAATCTGCATGACTTGTGATCGTCACATTTGAGGAAGTTTGACATATAGCTCCAAAAAAACAGAACCAAAAATTAAAATAAAATGGGTAAAACAATATCAAGGCTAAAGGTCACATACAAGAAATGTGTTCTGTAGTTATATGTAAAGGGGTTGTCCAGGATTTCAATACTGACGTCCTAAATAAATAATAAAGCAACATTACAAATAGCATGAAGATTAATATTAAACCCCTACTATTTTGTGTTTACAGCTGATGTACATATTTAGAAGTCTCCATAGTTACAGACTACAAACTCTGTCTGCAGTCAGATCTTCTAGCCATGTATTACTTGTTTTTTCCTGAACACTTCTCTATACTATACATATCATAGAAGAAAGTGATGCATGGTAACAAGACCAGACTAAATAATGAGTTTGCTCGTAGTCTGTAATTTAGATGCATAGGAGCTGTATACCCAATTCTTAGGCTACATTCACTTATGTGGGAAAGCTTCAGGATACTCCAAATCTAAAAAGATCTTATAGGGTGCATTGGGTTTTTGTTCAAGAGATCATGATGCAGAACTTTTTTTTGTCTGTGATTTTTGACCAAATCTGCAAAGGTTGTATCTTAAAAGGGTTGTCTACTATCACATAAGTTTACCAGGACCTGAATTGGGATGTTTACCCTGGTAAAGTTTGTGTAAAGCCACAGGGACCGGCAGGACAGGTGACCCACCGACAGCAGGAGTCAGGACTTCCAGTGATGTTCCTTCTAGCAGATTAAGGGGGAATGATGGCCCCGGCCTCCTTGGCACGCTCCTCCAACCACTGCTATGGGAGTGGCTATGATGGAGTGGGCATTCAGAAAGTAATGTTTGCACCACCCCCGGCATCTGGCAGAAGCCAGTAGGCCGTGGGATGTCACAGGAAGTCCATAGTCCTTCTTCCGTGTGTCATGTGACCACTGATCCCGGCAGCTTTACTGAAACTCTACTAGCGTCTTGTACTTACCTTGGAAAAGTTAAGGAATAATGGCCAACCCCTTTAAAGAAGTCTCTAACATAGATGTTAATTTCGTTGCAAAACTGATTGATTTCTATGACGCTTAGAGGCAACACAAGAGTGTTAATTTTTCTTATATTTTTTATCTTACTATGTGTAGTATACACAAAACATCTCACCTTCTGTTGCCAAAAACAAAAACTTTCAGATCTTGCACATTTTAAGAAAATCATTTATAATCCTGGATTTGCATAAGCCTGCGGGACAACTTCCTGAACATTGTGTGCACTAGTAGAAGAATAATGGTGCGCATCTTGAAGGTCTCCAGCATATCACACCAGACCTCTCCAAATATTATTAGTACTGTGGATAAATAGTTTTGTTCTGTATGATAGGATTTTCGGATGGTATCCAAGACAGAAATAAGCGATTAAGAAATAAATTATGTCTAAAATATATAAGACCGCAGCACATTCATTAGTACTAGTATAAGGGAGGAGAAGATAAAAACTAAAATATTATTTCCTAATATAGTCTGATGAGGAATCCATAGTCCTGGGACGGTGGTCTCTGGGGAAGGGATGTTTGTTTGCTTTTTGTCCACACAAAATGACTGATAAATCCCAAAAGCCACAACGCCAAAGATTTCCTGTTTTCATGATGAGTTGGAATTATTCTCCTCCTGGACTACTCTTAAGTTTGTAACTGAACATGAAGAACCAAAAAGTTGGACACAAAACTGACTTTTCTCCCATTGGGGGGCATTTATTATCTTCGGCGCTAGGTGTTGTTTTTTTTTTTTTTGCGCCTGATTTTAGTGATAATTTGCACTGTGATTATATATTGTGGCACACGGCCTTAATGCAGTGGTCCAACTATTAGAAAAAGTTAGCAGGCGGGCTGGGGAGGGCTTCTTGGTGAGCTTTACTCACTTCCCATGGCGCTCCTGGTGTCCTGCACTGCGGTCTGCTAGAGCCGTGCCTTTGTTTACAAGGGCACAGCAGCTATGCTCCTACTACTTCCAGCAGCCTGGCACACCCACCCATCGTCTGTCCCAGCACCTAATACAATGCTGGGACATTGGGACGGATGGGCGTGACAAGCGCTCGGAAGTTGCTGTGCCCCTGTAAATAAACAGGAGAACCGCTCCATTGGACCATGGCATGGGACACCGGGAGTGCCGGAGTAAAGCTTTATATTTTTTTTAAAGTCCTCCCCAGTAGTCGGACAACCCCTTTAATGTATTTGGCGCACCATAAAAGGAACAAATAAGCGTCTGTCTCTCCACGTTCATAAAGGGGTTTAGAAGCTCGTAGACTTTCTTTTATATATTTTGCTTGACTCCTCAGTTTGAGGAGATACAACTCTTCCTCTTTCATTTTAGAAATGGGTGGGAATCTCTGTACCAAGCTCACCCACAAATTACCAAATTACCACACTACACAAAGAAACTCCATATGGCGCTTTGAACACTGTTCTTAGTAAATGTGTAGCGACTGTCGCCTGGAACTGCAGCTTCGCCTTTTTTTTACTTGATTACTAATAGAATCCGGCACCATGACTGTGGTAATCTTCTTATATTTGTTATCCATGGCCTCCTTCCTTATAAAAGCAACGTAAAAAATTATGCTAATGAGTCGGAAGGGCTCTGGGGATGTTACCCTTCATGCTGCTGCTTCACAGGCTGTTACATTGGCTTACCTCCCCTTCTCCTCCTTCTCCCCTCCCTCTGCCTGATATAATCTCACTGCAACAGAGGAAGTTTCAGGGGGGGGGGGGGGGGGGGGGGGGGGGTGTGCAGGGGTGTTAACACACAGCATAACAGCCTGTGAATCTGCAGCATGGGGACCCCCCAGAGGCCTATTGGCACGTTAGCATAATTTAAAAAGTTGATTTTAGAAGAAAGGAGACCTTGGATAACAAATATAAGAAGATTACCACAGTCCCGGTGCCTGGATCTATGAGTAAGTGTCCCTGGTTTATCATGATGGATTTCCATTATTTTTTTTTTCACAAAGCTCATATTAATGGCCAGGTAACTGGAACCAGCTGTATCATCAGACTGGCATGTGTAGTGCACTTGTATACTATGTATGCTATATACTTTTATTGGACAAAGTCTAAAAATATTATTCCCCTGCCCCTCTGTATTTGTAGCTGACATCTGTTACATTCCAGTCCTCCAGCCATGATAACAGACTTTATTAGGAAAGTGGATTGTGCCTTGTGCAGGTCTGGGAGCTACTCTTTCTGTAACCTGCAGTGTGATTTTTATTTTTATGACATTTCCCTGCACATTTTGAGACACTGTAGGGTCACAACTAGGGATTAGCAGAGCCATTGAAATTCGGCTTTGGCCGAGTTCGGGCTCCCTGAATTTTTAAAAAAGCGATCGCTACCACACCAGGATCCCAACCAGTACCACTCGCAACTGGGGCATCGATCGCAGGTGTTAACTGTTTAATTGCTGCTGGCAAAGTTGCCGGCAGCATTCAAATCTTTAGGGAGCGACGATCCTCCCCAAAACGGTGGTGCCGGCAATGATCGCCGTAATTAAAGGACATCTACCATCAGTTTACTGATTGTTCCTCAGGACATCTTTAATAATAATAATTCTTTATTTTATATAGCACACACAGATTACGCAGCGCTGCACAGAGCTTGACAAATCCGTCCCTGTTCCCTATGGGGCTCACAATCTAATCAACCTACCAGTATGTTTTGGAGTATGGGAGGAAACCGGAGGACGCGGAGGAAACCCACGCAAACACGGAGAGAACATACAAACTCTTTGCATCTTTTATTATAACTCTTTATGCTGCTTTATATAGCGTGTTAGTGGTGCCGAACCCTCCCCACACACACCTTCCCTAAGCGCATAGAGCAGGGGATAGCAAGTGCTACGGGGAGGTACATAGTTCCTCAGGAACTTTTTAGGACACATCTACCATCCGTTTTCTTTAACACGGGGGTGGAAGGGTTTAATACAAACCATGCCCCGAACTTTACCCCGGTATGAATCCGAACTTTGCTCAGCACCAGTCGAAATTCTTTGCGATAAAACCAAACTGTTAATTTATTCATACATTTCCTGGAGTAGTAATTGAGTAATGATGCATTGTAGAATTTTGAGTAATATAATTATTTACTAAACATCATAAAGGCGGTGATACATACTTTTTAATAATTTTAGCTTTGTTCTGTAGAGAAAGCCCCATTAGGACGGTAGTTTCCATAGTAAACAAATATTATAGTAAACTGTTGGCACAAATGCAGAATAACTGTGTAATTTATGTGGTCATTCTGGTGTGTGGAGACTGGATGCTGTGATGTCTCTTGTACACTACACACAGGAGGAGATCAGAAGCAGAATGGGGGCATTTATAGTTGTGGTTTTTCCAAAATAAACCAGAAGGAAGTAACAACTGTAAAGTAACAACCGTCACCCCAAAGTAAAATGATAAATAGGTGGTATTAGACTAAGGATCACACTTATCATACAACATGAGCCACTATGATAAATCTAGCACAAGTCTAGCTATTAGTAAATGTGGGCCATACTGTATTAATGTAAAGAAAAGCGCACTGGTGAGAAAGTAAATGTGCCATACTTCTCCATAGACTTCTATGAACACATGTGATTTCATACTTTAGTGACTTTTCTAGTATTTGGAGAGCAAAACGGATTTAGTAAACAATTCAGGGTGAAAACTTTTTACTATCCTATAGTTCACTTTATTATAACTTTCTGCTTTGAATGCGGATGTTAAAATGTTACAGCCGTCTGCAATAGGCCTCATGCGCACACCCCTTTAATGAGGACCGGTCACCAGATTTTGACCACCCTGACTTACAATTTCTGCTGATAAAGGGTTACAAGTGCTCCCCATATCACCTAAAATTAGCTGCCAGCGGGGCAACGTACTTTAATAACAGACGTTTTTTCTGATATGCAAATTAGCTTTTGTGACTCATGTCTGGTGACTCTTCTCTCTCAGGCTGGCAGTCAACCACGCCCCATTATTTTGACTGACAGCTCTGTGTCTCTTCAAATCACTGCTCTGCCTCCTTGTAGTTGGGAACCATCTGCTAATATTCGACTACAGACATATAAAGCTCTATGTACCGATAAGAAATGTTGTGTCAATTTTTTTACACCGTGCCTTGTGTTGCATTCATGACATTTGACCAGTGACGTAATTGCAGGTCCTTTAGCCTTCTAATAATAGCAAATGGCACACCATGTATGTGATTACATAAAACCACAGCACCCTCCATGGAGGATGGAGAGGAGTAGAGGTCCATGGAGGCTGCTGTGACTTCATGTGGTCAGATGCATGGTACAGTTTGCTATTGTGAAGAGGCTAAAGGACCTGAGATGTCACTCTGGTCACATGACATGAACTGTAACCAGTAAGGAGGCATAAGGCATGGGGAGGATTAGATGGGAGGGGCCAGATGAGCAGCGCACGCCCATCTGATTGCAAGTAATATAAGATTAAAGGTGATTTATGTGGATGTAAGCAAAATTGTTTAGCTAAAATAAGGGTGTCAGTCAGTTAATAGAGCTTTATAGGAACTGACTGCATGTGTGCAAATGTGGTGACAGGTTCCCTTTAATGATTTCTAGAAGAACTTCAGTAAAATCAGCTACTTGGTATTAGGCGTCCTGCCGTCTGTGATATTGGCTTTGTCCGTCTTCCTGTATTTACATTACAGAAATAATGGGAAGTTTTACATAAATACTGTACTGTCATGGACTTTTGGGGGGAGGTTTATCAGTGCTTTTACGCACTGATAAACATCAATTTCTTAGGCAATGCAAAAATTATGATTATTTCGGTGACTACGCCGCCTCCATGTGGGAGTGAATGGGCGGGCACAGGGTGTGCCAGCACAATTTTTAAAAATCAGCGAACACCAGTGAATGTTTTTGAGGTCTAAGCCTCTTGATTTATCCTTCGTGGCAGGGGGAGGGATGGTTGTATCATATGCCAGCGTATGATGAATCTCCCCCTTTGTCTTTGTTTTTGCAAAATTGCTGAAAAAAAACCTTAAAATTAACCCTATTAAACCATCTATTTAACTTATTGAACACATGGCTCAAAGTGGGTTAAAAAAAATTAAAATTGGTATTCTCCATTATTCTGCTACTCTTTTCGACATTGTCCAGTTGCACTTACACATCTGGAACGGAGCTGTGCCCCTTAAAATTTTCTTCTAGTGTTATACTTATTATTCAGTATGAGATTTGTTTATGTGGTTTCATTCACTGCAAGCAGAGGTATTGAAAAATATGAGTAATTGTAACATAAAATGTACTAGAAATCCAGCACAACTTGTTGCCTTCGAGGGATTCTGCTTTGTGAATGATACAGTATATTCTGCCAATTTGGACATATTAAGCCTCATTCATAAAACTCATGCGTACAAAATATAAAGTTACTCTCCCCAGCAAATACTGAGGATTTGTACTCTGAAGTGACATTGCTAAATTGCTAATGCGTTGCCGCCTTATTTCTACATATCGGGTAAAGGTCAGATAGGAAAATTTAAGGAAATCCCCCTCCAAAACTGGAAGCTGTACTGCAAAGTCATGAAAAACTCCCTACGAGAAATGACTGCAGCTGCTTCACAGATTGTCCTCAGCAGGAGATTACAGATTTTTAAAGGGTCAGTTACCAGAGCCCCTCTGTGCTGCAGCTTTACAGATTGTCCCTGATTCCCCAGGACTTCTTCCCTCCTTCTGCCTTCTGTAATCTCACACAGTAGGAGGGGTGAAGTGCTCCTGCACAGTGTGAGAGCCTATGAAACTACAGCACGGAGGGGCTCTGGTAACGCCCCCAGAGCCCTTCTGGCTCATTTGTATAATCTTAAAATTTGATTTTAGATGGAAGGAGCAGAGGCCATGGATAACAAATATACGATGATGACCACAGTCAGAGTGCATGGATCTACGAGTCGTCCCTAGTTGTCTCAATGGAGGAATTAGCACTGTAATTTGTTGTGGTGTAGTCGGAGGAGGGAGAGAGAATGAAGAGATGGAAATGGAAAGAGCTGGAAGACCCTCTCCAATCAGTTTGTTGTTGTTTTTTTTTATAATGGCCATTACCCACTGACCGGTGAGGGGAAGACATCCGCTCGCACACTTATCAGCCATTTTGGTCTGTCAAGCAATTGGCGCCATACTCTGTGTAGTGGTTGGAGGTTGTAACTGCAGGCTCAGCTACCAATGCAATGAATTGGAGGTGGATTCTAGATTTTCTACCATACTACAGTATATGGGGTGTCGGAATCTGTGCATATAAAGGAAGAGCCTCTTGTATCCATAGCAGCCTATACAATGCATAGAAGCCTGTAGCCTCTGTACTACTAACCTGCTACTGGAAGGAGGGGAGTGTGCAGGCGAGTATGTGCTCATTGCTTGTCAGCTGTCCCAAAACTTCTATAATATAGTCACATTTTGGATGAACATTTAAAGCTTTAGTAACCTGAGTCGTCTAGACACTCCTTCCCTTAAATAATGAACCTCACGAATAGACAGGGCAGGTGCAGTACCCAGCTACCCGCCCATCCCCCTCCAGACGCCTCTGGTCCCGGGATGATGGGCCGGCACAGGATATTCCCATTTCCCATGCAGGATTCTATGACGTGTATTTATTCTGGTTCTCATGTGAGGAGAATCTGAGCCACACAATCCTGATGTCAGGTTAAGAAGTGGAAAAAGTTATTTAACGAGAGAAACTTCTGAGCTAATTGCTGCTATTTAATCATCATGTAATAGTCTGGGGAGGAGCAGGTCATGTGTAACGGGGCTGCTGCGGATCTCCATGCTGCTGCGGAGACCAGATACACAATTGTAAAGGACTATAAGGCCATATGGTTACCTGAGCTCAGGTATTGTCACACCTGATACATGACACTGTGTGAAAAATGAGAGGACGTGTAAAGATTTACCACCTGCAGTCTGTGGCGGCCTTGGCAAGTGTCCCACAATGTCTATTCATAGTTGTGACCGATAGCAACAGTATACTGCATCACTAAATTACTACTGAAATTACAATTATTTCACATTTAAGATATCTGATTGTACATTTTCTGGCTATGATTATGGGGGGCTGCCATTTTGTGTGAGCTTTTCCTCTGCTCCTTTAACAGCATTTAGGGATATGCTTTACAGCAGCCTCATACCCATAGGCAGTAATGGTCAGTCCCAGGGTCAACATCTGCAAAAGAGTTTGTATGTTCTCTCCGTCCAACGGGGACTGATTTGGCAAACTCTGCGTAATCTGTGTGCGCGATATAAATAAAGGAATTATTTATAATTTATAGTTGTCAATGGAGAGGATAGGAGGAGGAGAATCTATGATATCATCCTGTCAGTAGTGATGTAATGATGGTTCATCGTACAGGTCACCTGACCGCTGTAGTCACCAATCACTGGCTGGCACACAAACAACACACAGTCCTCATTTCCTTCTCTCTACTGACTAGTTGTCAAATTTTCCTTATTTTACCAGAAATGGTAAAAGTTGCCTGACAATAGATCCGGCTTTCCTGTTGTCTTATCTGGTAGCACAGTCTGTGTTGCGCTCCTGGTGTGTCTAACCAATGTGTATGTGAGCGCTGATAGGAGGCCCGGGGGGCGTCACGTCTATAAATACTCTCATGTAGAGGGATGCAGTGACCACGTTAATATTTAACTAATGGTGCTGCAGAAACATGTAACCTTAAATTACATGGTCCAGTCTTAAAGGTGAGGTTTATATAGCGGTATCCGATCTAGTACAGTTTTCATGTACTCTGTATCCTGAGGATGTTTAAGCACAATCCAAATATAAGTTATTTTCATGTGATTAAATGTTTATTTTTCTATGTCTTCACTTTAGTCTATTTTGATTTTTTTAATGGTGTTTTTCCTCTTTTTCTTTTTGTGGTATGCCCAGCCGCTCAGCAGGTGTCTGGTGGCTGCCCTGTACAGTCTGCGGCAGTAGTAGTAGTGAAATGAAGGGGAAAAAAAAATCTTAGAGGATAAGTTTACACTTTTGGTCTGGGCATGTGGTCTGTCATGTGGTCATATTCACACTGAGGTCTCTTATAAAACCATACAGCTGTTATATACTTGACCTCTGCTCAGGATATACCATCAGTATGAGATCTGTAGGAGTATAGCACCTAGACCTCTAGCACCAGAACCTATACAGTGGACAATCGGCAGTACTCAGGAATGTAACTAGAAGAGGCTGGGCCCCATAGCAGACTTCTGAATGGGGCCCTCTTGCCCTGTTAAAAAAAATACATATTTGTATACTCACACATGTAAGTTATAATCACACACAGTATATATACACCATACATACATACAGAAATATACAATACACACATACATACAGTACCATAAACAGAAATACAGCATATGCACCCAATATCCTGGATGCTGGGGCCCCCTGACAGTGTGGGCCCCATAGCAACTATGGCTCCTACCTCTGTAGTTACGCCACAAAAGTTGTGCATAATTAATTTATTGGGACCATTGACCTAGTAAAATCCTTACATGGCCTATCAAAGCCGTGGGGGTCCGACATATGGTTCCCCATTTCCATCTTCGGAATCAATCAGCTCCGTTCTCCATATAAAGGTTGAGTTGTGATACTGCAGGTTAGTTATCAATCACTCCAACGCAACTTGTGGCCTTCACTGATCTGATATTCACCACCTATCATCTATATAAAGGCTGGAAAACTGCTTTAATTCAGTCGTCTTGTTCCCGGACTTTTGATTTGCGGCTCCGTGTGCTGTCAGTTATTAGACCAGTTCCTATTTCCAGGTAGACTGAAGGACAGATTTGCAGTTTACTTAGGGCTGGTCAGGCTGACTGCTCATAGGATACACATGTAAAATAATTATCTGTTTACTCCTGTCTGACCACACCTTAGATATGGAAAGTACAATAATCCTTTATGAAATTGGCTGAAAGGGATCGCCTGGGATTGATAATAAAAGTTATTTGTCCCCGGAGCTTTTACTGAGCTCCATTCTTCACTTCCTTCCAGCACAGCTGCTCACTTTACACCAGTCTCTGCCTGTTTATAGTGGACACCCGACGACAGTGCCTGGAGCAGCAGTGGTGGAATGAAGGGATAAAGATAGGTCAGTTTACATAAAATGTTCTGCCTTTTCTGCTTATTGAGGCACATGAATCATAGTTTTTCGGCTGCCACTTTTTTACGTTACGTTTCGGCCTACTTAATATTACAATGCATCTCAAATTTTTCCCCTTTGTAATACATGTGATGAGTTGCCTGTTTAGTCTCACTTTTGCGACTTTTTTTGTGGTGTGCAACTTTTTAGTCCCAAATAGTAGCTCCCAGAACTAAGTCTGGGTCTAGCATGCTCTGTTTTGGGACTTAATAGGTGCAAGAATGGGACAGTTTCCGAGCCCAAAAGTCGCACAAGTTGCACCAACATCTGGGCTACAAAGATAATTCTGGCACAGCACTAAATCCTTGAGGCAGCTGACTTTGGTACTCTGCTTGATTCTGCACCTAGAAAGTCTCAAACTGCAAAAAGTCTCACAAAAAGTTGCACAAATGAAAAAGAAAGCAATAGGAGTGATACATGTCCCCCATAGCGTTAAGAAGCCCCCTTTTAATTGTGTGCTGTGATTTTACTATTTTAAATTAACGCCATGTGGGCATGAGGGGTGCAGCCGCTGGCGGAGTAGGCTGGCACGGGGGATTTCTAGGGCGTTCCCTGTGCCATGTTGCAGGTTTTTATGGAAAACTACTTCAGCAAAGCCTATGCCTCTTGATGTATCCCCCGTGACAGGGGGACGTGACCTTTATACCATGTCCGTGCTCGTGTTTATTTGTGATCCGTATGTTGTCACAGAGGAAATTTTCAGAAAACTGAAGAAATTTTCCAAGAACCTGCACTTTCAGTTCTCTATGGAATTTCCCTTTGAAGTAAATCCATCACATTTCTTATCCAGGGTTTCCTAATCTTCCTAAGACTAGTGTGCCACACTCATGTACATTGCTCAAACTCACAATACTTAAAAATTTAAGTTGTTGTCAGATAGGTGGCCTTAAAGGGGTTTTCCACTTCTGCAGCGGGTCTAGGAACCATGGAAGGTGCAACCTCGGAACTGGGTTTAAACAAGTTATAAAAGTTTTTCATTTTGTAAAAAATACTTGGCTTATTTTTTCATGTTTTGCATAGTATTTTCTTTGTTTTTATATTGTCTTTATATTGTCTTTATACATTGTAGACATGTTAATGTAAACTTCCTGTATGGTGAATGTGATGCACACAGCCGCGTTACCTCCACATAGTAACGCAGACATTTCCTCTGGCAGGCTGAGGTATGCAGGGGGCTGACATGATCTATTTCCAGCTTTACTAAGTGCTTACAGTCAGGGGTCAGGTTGATGTTTTACAACTTCTCTCCCCCATGTCAGTCAGACATGGCAGTAAGCTGCTGTATGTGAATAGTTTTAAAGGTAAACTTATTCGCAAAGTCCCACAGATGATTCAACAGAGGAACTACAAAAAAGTAACTCAAAATATAAAGTAAAATTTTTTTATCTGCCTTTTAGTTTCCTTTTTACCTTACTTTGCCCTTCCTCAATGACTTTGCTTAGTGTAGTATGTAATATGCAATGGTGAAATGTTTTTTTATTCTTTTGTGTGAAGTTTTTGAAAATTATAAGAAAAACAATAAAATCCTAATGTTCAAAGGATACAGAACTTGGAAGGTCACGTACATATGAGATACCTGTATTTTTTTACTTGTTTTCATAAATACTTTGCTCTTATAGTTATCTTAACCTAAAATTCAGCAGGTTAGAAGAAGTAAACACAGAGAAGAGGTCGGGTAGACCCCTATGTGGTGTAATCAGGAAAGCCACATTGTCTCATTTACTTCCCTAAAATATGCCTTGATACTGTATAATGTAAAGAATTGGTGCAGCCTTCTGTATATACCAACCACATACTGATACACAATACTGTATATATTATTTAGGAGGACCTGTCTGGCTTCCAGACATGTCTGACAAGAAGAGGTAGCCACACTATATGCTTAGGATTGGTGATCAATTTTACATCACCAATGGTCTGGTTTCGGGACTTGATGGGACTGGGCATAAAGTTACTCCAAAGGTTTCATCTGCAGCTGCCAGATAAAACCAAACTAGCTCCAAAGGACAGTTTGGAGGGGCATCAGGTACCCCAGATGGTCCATGGGTAAAGATTAGGACTAAGTGTTGCTGGAGCCTCTTGCTGGATCCTAGATTTTCTGTAAAATATCATTATTTTTAGGGATCCTATGAAGGATGGGAAGCACAAATCTTAAAAACTATGAAGAATTGTTATAAGAAATTATGAAACCTTAATGTTCCCCTTTAAGACCTCACACCATTTGATGATATGAAGTATGACGACCATCCTTATACCACATCTTTCTGTTACAGATTCCTCATGGCCAAGGCAGAAGGAATCTGAATATGAACCATTATGCCAACAAGAAGAGCGCGGCTGAGAGCATGCTGGACATCGCCCTGCTCATGGCCAACGCTTCACAACTGAAAGCCGTGGTGGAACAGGGACCCTCTTTCTCCTTCTATGTCCCGCTCATCGTTCTGATCTCCATTTCCCTGGTCCTCCAAGTTGTGGTCGGGGTGCTCCTCATCTTTATTGGTTTGTAGATTCGAATAATTATCATTTTTCGGTAGCTGTTTTTTTATAATGGAGAGGGGCATAGTTCATTGCCAAATATCTCTACTGTTCCCTTCTACGGCCAGCAGGAATGTTGAAGTCTTCCTTCCTTCTCTCTTTTCTCTATAGAGCCCTCAATAAAGTGATTTACCAACTCACTAATATTGCTATATATATATATATATATATATATATATATATATAATATATATATATTATGAGCCGTGCACCTGTGTGACATCACATGACTTGGGACCGGTAATTATTCACAGGAAGTAAACAATGAAGCTTCCCATGGAACAGTGATGGCAAACCTTTTAGAGGCCGAGTGCCCAAACTACAACAAAGACCCACTTATTTATCGCAAAGTGCCAACACAGAAATTCAATTTGTGATTTATACTCCCTTCTCTGACACAGTTTTCATTGATATCAGCACCTGAGGACACCAATAAAGCAGAAAATAGTCCCAGGTACAGCTGTCACTTTAAAATAGCTCTGTGCACAGCAAGTCCTGGGCTGTCTGGGACTGCAGGAAGATACCTGGAGTCATCTCTGGTGATGGCCTGGGTGCCCACAGAAAGGGCTCTGAGTGCCACCTCTGGCACCAGTGCCATAGGTTAGCCATCACTGCCATAGAATGCCATCTAACATAGATCTAGGAAACCGTGAGGAATTGATACAGAAAATATTTTTGACAATTAAATTGAATGGACAAACCCTTCAATTACTTTCCTGAATGGAGCAGTGTTTTTACCAAATACACACCTTTTCAGAATATATTTATCATGGGTGCCCCAAATTTTCAGTAATCACTGATTTTGCTTTCTGTTAAGCAGCGCTCAATTTTGGAACCTCTTCTACCTTTTACTAGGTGCCTAAAGGGGTTAACCCACAAATTAACATTTAACTTTTCCACTGGAATATTTTTCTAATTATTAAAGGCCCAATTGTGAAGACCCCCAGCAGTGCCATAGAAGAGTGAATGGAGCTCATGTTGTTCATGGGCTCCTGCAGTGCATGCACACGGAGCACTTGAGGTGACTTCTGGGCCTCTGTTCATTTTCTAGCTTAACTCGTATAAGGTCGTAAAGTTATGCAAATTTGTTGGTTTACCCACCTCATGCCGCATAAAATCTGCAGCACAAACAACGCTAAGCAATATGGGATGTTCTAGATGTCATCCATTATCTTCTGTCTTACTGACTTCTGATTGTGCCACAAATTGACAAGGTGCCATGGTGACACGATCCCATGGTTTCATGATTTACAAGTAAGATTACATGGTGGCATTGAAAGGGTTAATGACATTCTGTGGTAACTGACATACTGGTGTGTGCCCCCTCTGGTAAAATTATGCAAATGAGCCTGCAGGGCTTCAGACTCCACAGGTGTTAATGGAGCCTGAAGCCCCTCGGGGACTAAAAAAAAAGCCTTTTTTATTGAAAACAAGGGCATAAGTAGCTAAAAGAAGAGCATATCCTGTCAGAGGGGAGACACACCAGTATATCAGTGTGCTTGGTTTACAATCCTTCATCCTGGTGGTAGATGTCCTTTAAGTTTATCTTTTACGTGGGATTTGTGTTACCATGTGCTGATTTTACTTTAGAAAGTATCACTGTGTTCTTTCTTCCAGTGAAGTATGATCTTAATAATCCCGCCAAACACGCCAAACTGGACAACCTTAATAACGCCGCTACTGGACTTGTGTTCATCATCGTTGTGGTCAATGTGTTCATTACAGCGTTTGGAGTCCAGAAACCAGCCGAAGGACCTGCAAAAGTATAGAGCTATAAACAAGGTAAACTTGAGTGATAGTCAGTGCACCTATTCCCAATATTTCAGATCGGTCATCATTAGAGAGGAGCACTAGTAGATTATAATATAGGCGGTTTGGGTGGTAGCCTGGGCTCAGGGTTTTTAGGGGGGCCCATGGCCACCCAAGCCACTTACCTAATTATATACTGAGAAGGGCGTTCACCCTTTAAATCCTTGTAACTGTTCCTGCTCTCAATACACATGGACGCAAGAGCCATTTCAGGACCTTTGAAGGCCCTGCAAAGGTCCTGAAACCAGAGATTGAAAGCAGGCAGAAGAGACACATTCTTTTAGTATCATATGTAGGAAGTGAATTCCAGACTTGTAGGGGCTATAATATTCATACAGTCTCAGAGCCTATGGCAGTCTTAATCCACTGGAGAGGAGTGATACTAGTGTTACCCATACTAGTGATACCCATACTGTAAAAGCAGATGGGTAGTCCAGCACTTGCCTGAGCACCATGGCCTGATTGACAGTGGTTTATTGGACCTGCTCTGGCACTTTCATAGACAATGAATGTGAGTGTTGGAGATACCCCAGCGACGTGCTCGGCAACTTCAGACACTCACCTAGTATTAAATTGAACACTTGCTCAACCTGCCATTACATTCATTTGGTGAGAACGGAAATGTTTTTTCTGATCGCCAGGGCCCATTTTCATTTTCTGCAAGGGTCCATTCTCCATTCAGATTGCTACAACAATTGAATTCTGAAAAACCTTTAACGTCTTATCTTGGCAATCTCAGCAATTTTCATATAGTAAATCCTTGTTATGTTCTGTAATTTATCACTTTTCTTCTCTTCCAGATACATAAGGACTTTATAAGAGAAAGTTTATTTATCACACAGATATTCTATAGTGTAGACGTAATGAAGACATCGGTTCCCTAAACATTTCACATCTTCCAAGTGACCTACTTCCCTCTGTACAGCACGTGGGCAGAGAATACATTGTTGCTTCCTCTGTTAGAGAAGACACATGGAAGTGATTTAGTTTTTGCTGTCATTAAGCCTCTGACGATGTTGGAACGGGCAAGAAACCGGAGAAGCTGCATTTTTTTTTGTAGTAATAATGGGATGATGTCTTATTGGACCAGAACTGAACTCTTAGCATCTGTGAATAGTCCAGAGACTCAACGTCCTATACCCCACAATGGTGGAGATGATGCAACCTGGAGGAAAGTAATGAATCACCCGCTGCATGACTCCTACATCTTATCCCAAGTCTACGTAACACTGTGGTGCTGATGTTGGGGGTGGGGGAGGGGGGGTCCGTCTATGCTGAAAGTCATTCTATAACGTCGCACATACCCCCATGTGGGGCTCTTCTCTGCACTGTAGCCATTTACTAGCATGTTGTAAACAGGGGGTTTTAGCAAAACTTTATTTGAAGGAAATCTACTATTAATATAAAATTGAACTAAATGCACTTTACTACTCGATCCCGGCGCTGGTCTGTTTTTATGCCGACACACCAGGATCTCTGTTAAAACACAGGGCATCTACCACCAGGATGAAGGACTGTATGCAAATGTGCCTGAGGGGCTCCAGTATCCATAGGTGTTAATGGAGCCTGGAGCCCCTCATGCTCATTTGCATACAGTTTCATCCTGGTGGTAGATGCCCTTTAAACAAAATGAAACTAAACATACTTACCGATAGCCGTTTTCTCCTCGACGCCCGCCGCTGTCCTGCTCTCCGGGGTGTTAATTATTCACCTTCCAAATCCATGCTGGAGTGGTAGGTGACGTCTTGCAAGAGGCGTAAATAATTGGCAGCCGGACATCGGTAAGTATCTTTGAGTTTCATTTTATCTAATATTATTGGTAGATTTCCTTTAAATTAAGTAACAAAAATGAGCAGTTATGGTAAATTAGGAAAAAATCCTATCGATGTAAGGATAGAAACAGTAATTCTTATACCAGTAATATTTAAGAGACTAATTGTAATATCTTACAATTTCACCTATGATGGTACAACTGGAATTAATGGAGTTGTCTCCTCCTGTTGTATGTTGTAACATAACCATAGTTTGTATGCATCAAGAGAATCGCCTACCATTCATCTGGATGGTAGACATGTAATACTATATATCCCCTGCAGTGGGCGCTACATAGTAAGTGCCTGACCGTCCATAGCTTACTCTGGTCTAACCAGCTGCATGTTGGGAGTTGTGATGGGACAATTGCTTTGACTATCAATCCCATATGGAATGACTAAACCTGGTGGCAGGGCTGGCTCTAGGTTGGGTGTCAAGTCCTAGTGGGCCCCTTTTTTCACCCGATTACCATAGAGGGTGAGTACTAAGTTGGTTGTTTTCCTTGTATTAATGGATGGTGAGAACCTGAGCTGCAATGGCAACAACATTGGCAAAGAGAGGGATTGTTGGGATTATGGATAGATGATGGGGAGGAAAACTGAGCATAATTTCTTTCCTTTGTGGTCTGGGATATTGGTGATATATAGGATGGGACCATATTTAATCCTGTAGCTGCCCCTATAGCTGTAGAGCAGCATTTTACTAGAGCAGTAGATGGAGGAACATTCTGACCTTTGTAAAAAGTGCCTTCGCGGTAATATTGCTGTGCCAGATCTTGGACCCCTAATATTACCATTAGCTATGAATCATTTGTCCCAAACCCCGTACAATTGGGTGACTTTATTTTTGAATTTCATAATTCCTGTTTTCTGATGTTTTTTTTTTTTTTTCCTTTTCTGTTGATTTTAAGAAAGGGAAGTAAAAAAGGAGAAATGAATCTTCTTAACGCTGTATTTTAGCTCCTGAAAAATGGGTTATGAGTGTGTTGGCATTAATCGCAGTGCAGATATAGGGTCACGTTCACACTATGCACTGCACTGTATTGCTGCGGATTTAGCAATGCAGCAGAATTTTGGCTTACTTTGCACTAGACACATAGCCTATATACTATGCCACACATATATTCTGTATTTTAGGCTAATGTTATGCCCCAACAAGGGAGAATGGGTTCAGAGTTACTAGAATTTTGCACCAAAAACACCTAAAAGATGGTATAAATTTAGAGTAGACATTGTAAAAATTCACTGAATTTATCATCAACTTATACATCCATGTATGCAGTCCAGATGAATACTGTAATAGCCCATAGACCAACCACTACCCCTAGACTTATCCATGCAGGAGAAATATGCTGCAAGATTATCATCCAATGTCAACAAGGCTTAAGGTTTTATTGTTTATCTGATTGGTGAAGTTTCGACGGCTTGGACCCCACTGATCAGTGTTGGTTCCGGTGGGTAGGGGATCACAAACAAACTTGGTGCAACCCCTTTAAGGGAATCCATGTTGTTTTAGAAGGTAGTTCTCTAATAATATGTCTTCCCTGACCTGATCTTGGTTGTCACAGCTGTATGTACTTGTATGTATGTATACACTTGTATGTATACACTTGTATGTATGTACTTGCACCTGTATGTACTTGTATGTATACACTTGTATGTATGTACTTGCACCTGTATGTACTTGTATGTATGCACTTGTATATACTTGTATGTATACACTTGTATGTATGTACTTGCACCTGTATGTACTTGTATGTATGCACTTGTATGTATGTACTTGCACCTGTATGTATGCACTTGTATATACTTGTATTTATACACGTGTATGTATGTACTTGCACCTGTATGTACTTGTATGTATACACTTGTATGTATGTACTTGCACCTGTATGTACTTGTATGCATGAACCTGTATGTATGTACTTGTGTACACTTGTATGTATGTACTTGTATGTATACACTTGTATGTATGTATGTATGTATGTATGTATGTATGTATCTATGTACTTGTATATACTTGTATGTATGTACTTGTATATACTTGTATTTATACACTTGTATGTACTTGCACCTGTATGTACTTGTATGCATGAACCTGTATGTATGTACTTGTATACACTTGTATGTATGTATGTATGTACTTGCACCTGTATGTACTTGTATACACTTGTATGTATGTACTTGTATACACTTGTATGTATGTACTTGTATACACTTGTATGTATGTACTTGTACTCCAAGACTCTTCCTATTCTCTGATGTCCTCGATCACAAAAGATCTTGTGTTGATTGTTACGCAGTGAATACATTTTAAGCCTTGGCTCTGACTGTATGAGACATTTCAGTCCATGGGGTCAGTGTGATGAAATGTACAGTCTGTTCTTGGGAGGGAAGCACAAAATGTAGAATCAATTTGTGAAAACCAGAAGCCAAGAGAAAGTTTCCCCACTGACCCCATGAGAAATCTGTTCCGAAAATGAGCTGTTCATTTGTTATGATCTTGTTATTATCAATTTAATTTAAAAGGGAAGGAAAAGGGAAGGGATGCACTACCATAATGATCTGTCATTAGATTGTACCCCAGTAAAATACCAGCCCCTCAGGTAGGGTATGAAATGTCCTTTCTAGAATTTTATGTGAAACCTCACCCATTTACCATCAAATTTGTGAGGTAAAACTGTTCGAGTTTTATTGATGTCACATACAATAGAGAATTCTAGAAAGCACATTTCATACCCTACCTGAGGGGGCTAGTAGTTTAATGGGGAACAGTTTGGTGACAGGTTCCTTTTAAATGGGTTGTAGGAAAATGAAAATGTATAAATGAAAACATAACTTTTAAATGTCCCCTGTTCCAGTACCCTCGCCCCGCTGCTTTTATGTACCCGTCACGTAACAACTGAAACTATTCACTGGTCTCAGCAGTCATAACCTGTTTGTCTATGAGTCCACATCACCTATGAGGCCAGTCATTGCTCATCACTGTGAAATCCTTAAAACTGCTTTGTCTCCAACTTCTCGCTGGAACAAGGAGCAATCCCTGCACCTACGCTGAGGCCGTATTCACATTTTGAGACGCAATCTAAAGCCCCCCCCCCCCCCCCCCCATGTTGAGGTAACATTGCGTTTACATCGGGTTTGCCCAACTCAATCTCTCCTCCAGCATGTGATCACGGTTGGAGCCTTTGGATTGCATGTGAACGCGGCCTCAGGTTTATGTTGCGTTGTAGCTCCAAAGTTTGATAGAAGCCCCTCTTTCACCGGTAAGAAGCCTTTGGAGAAGTGCTTCCTAAGGACTATAGCGTCCTTCTCCAGATGTTTGTTCAGCTTTTGGGTGACACATTCCACTTCAACTACTACTACCCTGCCATATATATATATATATACCTTTCTGTTTTCACTGCCAATCAAAAACATTGGAGGGTTTATGGACTTTCATCTCTAACTAGCGCTACTCTGCTCCACAGGCTGTGTATAGTGTTGCAGCTTAGTCCCTTTCAAGTACCGTATTTTTTGGACTATAAGGCGCACCATTAATAGATGCCTGCTAAAACATCTAGGTTCATATTTAAGGCGCAGTGGACTATAAGGCGCACCTTTTGATTTCTGAGAAAATCAAAGGATTTTTTTTGTGTGCCTTATAGTCAGAAAAATACAGTAAAAGGACTAAATCAGCAGTACTAATTTCAGCCTGTATAAAACCATGGCACTGTTTTTTATAAAGCGAGTATCAATGTTTTATAATCCCAAAGAGTTTTTAATATCTATCCCAAGATCCAGAGGGTAAGAAATATATTAAAAAAAACTTCACTTGTTGTTTAGTTTTTTTTTTTTTTTTTTAATTGTTTGAATATTGTGTGTGAACATGACCTTGGTTTGTCAGTTATTTTGCCTTCATAGTACAGGGTAGTGATGGGAAGTCCGGCTCTTCTTAATGAGTTGGCTCATTAGGCTCCGCTCACGAAGAAGAGTCGGCTCTTCTGGCTCCCGATTAAATATATTATAGGGAGTCTCAGTCGAGCCAGTCCCCCAATCTACTCCACTTTTAACCCGATTTTATTGGGTTAAGGGGGGCGTGGTGAGCTGATTAGGGGTGGAGTTGAGTGAAGGGAGCGACTACCGTTGTTCACGTGAAAGAACCGGCTTGTTCGCAAACGACCCATCACTAGTACAGGGGGTCGTCCTGTAAAAATGGGACAGTTTGAAGCCTTAACAAAAATATTAACTTGATACATTTTATGATGCAATATTTTTTAATGTATCAAATTGAAGAACAAACAGTTTGAAAATAATTTATTTTAACAACGTGGACACATGGCTAACCCACACCTTGGTGTACGGGGGATGCAAAATGAATTTCACGGCCGACTATGATCCGCAGTAGGATAATTTCTGCTGCGGATTCCAAGTGTTGAATTCAACCTTCACGTTGCAATTGTTGGTCTCCGCATCCTTGCCGCAGGAAAGTTGCGGTTCAGACAAGAACACGGTCTGCGTTCAGAAGTCTGGCACTTAATTTTTATACTCCAGGACTTCCTGATAAACCAGAATTTTGGGATTATTCCACACACGTAACTGTTTGTTTCTGTAATGTGTGTCTATATATTGCACCTACATACCTAGTACAGTATATGTATCCATCATCTTCCACATGTACAATGGAACAAAAATTGGATGTTACACATATACAAAAGAAAGTTCTTCCTAAGATTAAATTTGTATGAAACCACTTGTACCTTATGCAATTTTATATACTTTGTTCTAAATATGTTGTTTATTAAAGTTTTTTTTCCATATCTCTGTGTTGTTTATTAGATGTTCAGACAAAATCCTTCCCTGCCTTTTTCCTACCCTGTAACATGGCCGCCATTACCCGCTGCCTTCTCATTTTGGGATAAGAACATTTAAGCTTTGTGCGCCCTCTAGTGGTAGAATGAGAGTAGCGATTTTGGTTGCCTTATTGTTTTCAGGATTTCCAAGGGAAAACCGAAAGGAAAATAGACAAGAAGATATTAATAGAAAAGAGTGTAGGAAAATTGTTTATATGCAGTCGTGATAATTTAGGGAAAACCTATTTATATACATTTATGGAGAAATAAAACACAAAATCCTGGAAATTAATTTAAATTAGCCTTAGCCTCATGATTTGATCCCTTTAAGAAGAGTCCCAACTGGATATATAATACTTTCCATGGAAACCCCTATATTTTATTACATAGAGCTTCATTGTACGTCCCTGTACTCCTATCCACACCCAGATTAGTCTCCAGCAACATCTCACATGGACATTGGAATCTCTGTCATCATTCAATGTTAGTGACCTAATGGGGCATAAAATACTCTTGAAAAATAACTAAACTGGTGCAACACACTGGAACCTAGAGAATAAAGAGAAACCTTCACAAAATAGTCATCTTTACAGTATAGTAAATTATATACAGTATATTATCAAACAGGAGATAAGTGCTTTCAGGGCATAATCACTTTAAAAAAGACAACATGGACACATATTACCCCATTAAATTACCAGCCCCATCAGGTAAGGTATGAAATCAAATATCTATAAATACCTTTAAGTTAAAACTATTTATCAATGAGGTAAATAGAGTGATGAATCCCTTTTGGAGATGATGGAACATACATCAAGATACCTCCTATCATAGACTACCGGTATTTCGTTTCTAGACTCTGGTTCTGTAGTCATTGTAAAGATGAGAATCTCCTTTTTCAAAACACATCATGAATGTGGTTCCGTCACTACAGAACCAGGGAAACTGATATGTGCAGGAACTGGAACCTTATCTGCAGCTCACATTCTCAACTTTATCACTATCGCAGGCATAACTACAGGCCTGGTGTGTTATGATGAGATTCTCCTCTTTACAATGACCCCAGAAACCATAGTTCTATGTGCTATAGAGTCCAATTTAGGTGCATATGCCAATGGGAATATATGGGTTTTGTTGTAAGGAAAAGGGGTCAGTTTTTCAGGAAAAAACACAACCCCTAAAGTTATCAATGTATATTCTGGACATAGAAAAAAACTACAGAAAAATCTGGTTAAATTCAAAGCCAGGAGTGGATTAAGCAGGAAAGATCAGAATAAGTCAATTCCCTTTCCAAAAAGCAACAGAAACTCAATGGGGCACATTTGCTTAGGGCTGTGCGCCAGTTTTAGTTTTTAGTGCAAACTCCTTATACTGCTGCACCACAAGAGTTGGTGCAATCTGTCGGGCCCAGACTCCTGAATAACGTGCACCAGAAGTCCTGAATCTGGCGCCCCTTGCAGACTACACAGGCAACTGCATTTAGTGCAGTTTGCACTGTTTTTGGTAAACGTGCCCCCCGTTTCTAAGGCCTAAGGCAGCATTCCCATGTTTGATTGAAGGAACACTCCATATCTCCCAGGGTGACCACAGCCTTGTAACCCAAACCCATTGTATAATAGTGAGTTATGATGTAATAAGCTCTGGAAGCTCCTGTACTAATATCATGTACTAAGCTCTGTCCATTCTTGGCTTCACTGCATCAGCGTTGGCCAAGGAAGACAACTTATCCCCTATCCACAAAATAGAGGAGAGTCTGACTACCAGAACTCCCAACAAGAACTAATATGGATCTCATTCATATCAGTAAATATTATTTTCATAAATAGAAAACAAACATAGACTTAAGTGATAAAAACCTTTAATATAGAAAAACAGTACATTAGCCATAAACTATAATAGCTGCAGATCATAGACAGTCAGTAGAAGGCAATAGTGTATACACAGTATCTCCTTACACCCTGGAGAAGGTTATAAAATCCTACAACTAAATAAAATACTGCAAGCACTGAGCAATGATTTCAGCTCTGGAGCACCGTGTATATTGCAGGGCGGCTCATGTTACTATATCCATTGGGTACATGGGAGTGTAGGGCAGCACATTGTGTAGTGGATAAGAAGGAAATTCCCTAATATTGTCTTATAGGCCGTTTAAAAGCTTTGAGTTTCTGACAATCATGAATAAAAAAAAATTGTCCATAAAATGTCCGAGCCATTTGTTGTAGGGAGCTACAATACTTAAATTTCCCATAAAATAACTATTATTTTAACTATTTCAGTGCAATTTTAGGCGGTCGCCTTATGTATGGTGAAGCTATAACAGGAAAGTGTGAATAAAGAATGAAATACAATGGGGGGGATTTACTAATTCTGGCGCAAGCACGACTGTTGGCATCAGAGATCAGTCTCCGGAAAGCACAGCCCGATGTATTAAAGTGGTGCACAGGTGTAAGTAAATAATTGGTACACGGTAATAATCAGTTGTGCGCCATAAAAATGCCGACATCAATGAGATGTGCGCCAAAATCTTACATGGACTGTGCATTAATTTTTCCTTGTCTATTGTGCGCTAAAAATTGCGCCTAAAATGCTGACAAAATACACATAAATGTGGAGGATAATGTGGAAACGTTAGGCCATGCCCACTTGCGTCAAAAAAAGACGGAGGAGTCGGGATAGTCGGAAACATCTGTTCTTTCTGGCACAAACTCAAATGATCCACAACAATTCTGTGCCCAAAAAAACCCCGAAAAATCCCAGCATTTTTTAGGCACAGAGATGATAATATATCTGTCCCAATATCTTTCTTTATACAATAATCTATAGCTGAATCACCGGAGAGAATCTAGATCATTTTATATACCCGAATATAAACATTTTTGACAGGAGATAAATACTGTCAGGCCTGAGCTGCTTATGGGAAGGGATCCCTTGAGAGATCAGAACTGTCCATTATTGGGCTGATAAGACAATCAACCCTGCTTTCTAAAAGACACCCCCATGGACATGCACTCTTGGCTTAGCCTGACCATGAACTGGGAGAGGAGGGAATGGCCAGGCATCTTTACCCAGGAATACAAGAATCAGCAGTGGAATCCAATAACTAATTTACTAATAATAACTGAATTTTTAATGCGCCCATGTGAGTTCACTGCAAAAAGGCCCACTGAGGCTCTGTCACCCAGGGGCCTACTGAAACCCTGTGCCGACCCTGACTGATACACATCTAATGTGTAACACCAAGACCAGGTATAATGTCTATCTGTAATATAATGTGCATTTGGACAAAATACAAAGCCAGTGCTAAGAGTGCATTATAATAATGTTAATAAATATATATTAGATGTGGGTAAAGCCTCAAACATTTATGAGGAAAATCCCATATTAAGTTCATAGCACTACCTGATTTCTGAGATTTTGCTAAATGGACGTCTATAACGACATATAGTGTAGTAGCAATAAAGGAAGGAAGGCACTCAAAGGATTAAAGGAAACCTACCATCAAAATTTATCATCCATAAACCTGGGACACTTACCGTACTTATAGATCCAGGCATCATCTATGACTCCATCCTTCTAAAATCAAATATGAAAATTATGCTAGTGAGCCAAAGAGGCCCTGTGTGCGTTGCCAGAGCCCCTCCATGCTGTAGCTTCAAAAGCTGTTGCACTGTGGATGAGCACTTCCTCCTCCCCCTGTGTAAGATTACAGCAAGCAGAGGAAGAGGGAAATACTATGGAAGCAAGGCAAGGGGGAGACAGTGAAAGAGAAGCTACAACACGGAGTAGCTGTGGCAATAAACTTCCAAAGCTCTCCTGCCTCATTGGCATAATTTTAAAAGTTGATTTTAGAAGGAAGGAGGCCATGGATAACATAAGAAAATTACCAGTCACCTGGTGCCTGGACCTATCAGTAAGTGTCCCTGGTTTATCATGCTGGATTTAGATGGTAGATTTCCTTTAAATCATAGGTGAATTACCAAATGTTCACCATCAGAACACAGCTTTCCAGAAACAGTTCTGTTTATATGGAAAAACCTTGTAGAAATCTACAAAATTTTGCAGAATCACCCCCACTATGTATGGAACAGATTTTTATACACAACATTTTTTGCTAACAAAAGTGCCACAAGTGAACACCAGAAAAACTTTTACTGTTTGGTACAGTATTTTATATTTACATGTCATGAAAAGGAAGCCCTCATGTCGGAAACATTTTACACAGGTAGTGATCACGTTCAGAGCTGTATCATACTGCCTATGTATGCGTACATGCGGCACTGAATTAAAGGACATCTACCATCATATTAACTGATGGTAGATGACTATTACTTACCTACCCGTCCCTTCCCAGTGTGTCCCAAGCTTCATTTCTTATTATGTACAGAAATGCAGCCATACAAAGTTATATGTTTATAAGATATGACCCTGTGATGCTCCGCACTGTAATATAATCACAGCCGCTTCTGAAAGCTGCATCGGATCTCTTTTCAAATCTCCCCGAGTCTCCGAAAGTGTCTGGCATGGCCCCGTGGTGTGCATAAATTATATTACAGTGGAGCCTGAGGGTGCTCTGCAGAGCACCACATGCTAATTTGCATATCTTATCAACTTTATTTTATCTTGCATGCCATGCAACGATATAAGAAATGAAGCTTGGGGCACACGGCGATGGGGCGGGGTATATGTCATAGTCATCTACCATCAGGTGATCTGATGTTAGATGTCCTATTGTGTCCATGCAGATCCGCAGGGGACGGCACTAGGTGTGATGTCTTATTGTTTAAGGGTTAATATTGTTTAAGGGTTCAGTACTGTGAGGACCTGTACTGGGTTTGATGTTCTATTGTGTCTATACAGTGTAGCCGCTCTGCAGGGGCCGGCGCTGTGTGTTGTTCTATTGTGTCCATGGAGTATATCTGATCTGCAGGGGCCGGCACTTGGCGTGATATTTTATTGTGTCCATGCTGTGTCTACTATGTCTCTATGCTATACACAGAGTACACTGAGCAGATAATTGCTCATGTCACATAACTCTAAGGCAGTTTAAAATAAAAGTAACTTTAACCCCCATAAATCCAAAAAGCAAAATATAGCTTAAAATATTTATAACATGAAAAACCATCTATATCATCCAACATGCAATAGCCTGACATGAATATGTCTGAATGCAACGGCCATAGACCGCCCTTGAAGTCAAGTGAGAACCCTTTTATCCTCTATAAAAATAATGAAAAAACTATTTTCTAAAACTACAGAATGAGAAAACCTTTGAGCTTCCAAACACTAAAAAAAACTAAGCTTGACCCATTTTAAGCACTTTGATACTTTGCTTTGTAACGGTTCAGGTATAGATTGAATATCAAGTACATTTACCAAAGTTCTCATGATAACAGAACAGTCCGTATTGGTCTTTGGTCCCCAATATATGCTCCGAAGACTTTGGATGACAATATTTTCGGAAAATTCCAATAAAATTCCTCCTTCTATGTATATAAGATATTTGTTTTTCCCTTGTGTGGTTGGATATAATCTAAGAACACCATGAAGAGGTAACGTCCTTAATCTTTGGTACAGGTATACATTCGAGTAGTGCATGGCAGGTTTCTTCAAGTATTTAAGCACCCAGAGGTTTGCGGATTTCATGGACTCAGTGCCGTCTCTTCCAAAAAAGATATTAAGATGTTTCTGATGTGTCGTCCAAATCCAATGGCAGAATATCCAAATACTTTCTTGGCTGAGCTAGGTGACCTCACCTCTGCAATGAAACATTAATGGTAAGTCATGAGTATTAGGAACTAAGCTACACACCTGTGTTCAGCATTTTGCGTCCTACTATGGTCAAAAAACAGGAAACAAAGCAACAGCCTGGGTCTTTTTTTCTCATATTAATAATGGAAGCAAAACGGATGGTGCAATGAGGTCAATGGGCAATGGAAGGTGTTCTGTGTTTAGTTTCTGTTGCGTTCTCCTATGTTCTCATGCATGTGAGCTCGCCACAAAAACGACAGCTAGCTCAAAACAGAGGACTCTTGGGCAGTCACGATGGCGCAAAGGTCCTATACCTGCCCATTTTTGTTGCACAGCAGCTCAGCTTCCTATGGAGATAGGAGGGGTGAAAGAGATCACCACCCCCTCATCTCCATCCAACTGAAAATGGGCTGCAAACCCTGCCTAATTTGCAGCCCACTTTGGCACACGCATGTCTGCATGAGAGCTCAATGGAGTGTGTAATGGAAAACTTAGATGGAGGTGTGAACTGAGCCTTACACACACATAATCCATTAACACAAAACATGCTCTTTTTGCTAAGATCTTATAAGAGAATTCAGGAGTCGCAGAGATAGCTGGCAGACAAACAAACATTACGCCCGAGGCGATGTCATGTGTATAGTTGGTGTTTGAAGACCTTCTCTGATAAGGTCTTGGTGTGTACACTGATCACAATCTGTGTTGTTAGGAGACCAGGGTTGGAGGAACTTTTTTCTTTCCTTATTACAGTGAATTTTACAGTATTTTTAGTTATTACATTACATTGAAGACAGAGAAGGAGTCTTTTCATTAGTTTTATCGTCTTAAAGGGGCGTCAGGTAGTACATGCTCCCTGCTGCTCTATTCACCTCTGATGGAGATAGCGGAGAGCAGTCCTGCGCTTTTTTCATCTGTGCCATAAACAGTGAATGGACCAGCAGACAACATGTTTAACCAACTGCTCTATTCATTTGGGGTTCAACTGATCCCCAAATAGCCACTTCATTTGGCACAACTAATCATAGGGATCCCACTGATCAGCAAGTTGTCACCGGAATATCCCTTTAACATTATGTAACTGATTTTAGTTCAGTTCACATCTGATGTAATTTTTTAGTTAAAGGAACAGAATTTATTATTTTTTTCCACTTATTTGACAGAGCCTGGAAGACAGATGTGAAGATAATCTTCCTTGTTGGAAAAAAATCTTACGTGTTATTTTTTATTTTGTTGTTTTTTTTTTACAGTTGTTATATTTTTTTTCTTATTTACAAAAAAAACTTACCTGGATTATTGTAATACATTAAAAATGCCAGTCCCGCTGCCACACTAAAGCATGCCAGGAAGAAGACGGGCCCTGGGAATGGAAAACATGCATGAGAATACATATAATATGTGGGGGGTACATCCACTAGGATCTACACAATCACAGAAAATGACAGGACATTAACCCTTTCAGTGCCAATGGTCATTGGGTACAAAAAGACCAGGTCAATGTTTGACGTTCTGCTAGGCACTTCTTAAAATGATGATATCTCTGGAAAAGCTTTACATAATTTTTTTTGAAGACATGTGAGACTTTATCTTGATACCATAGTTTTAATAATTACATTTTTAAAAATTGCCAATAATTTACTATAAATGTGAGAAAATGGGAAGATTTTTTGTCATTTTTCCAAATAAAGTAGTAACCTTTACCAAACTACGTTATAAATAGGTAACATTATTCCATCAGCCTTTCCTAGGTCTAGCTACAGGTGCAGAGAGAGGGTGCATGTACTTCTGCAATACAAGCTTTCCCCTACTTAAGAACACTCGACTTACATACGACCCCTAGTTACAAACGGACCTCTGGATATTGGTAATTTATTGTTCTTTAGTCCTAGGCTACAATGATCAGCTATAACAGGTATCAGAGGTGTCTGTAATGAAGCTTTAGTGTTAATCCTGGTTCTTATGACAACCCAACATTTTTAAAATCCAATTGTCACAGAGACCAAAAAAGTTCTGGCTGGGATTACAATGATAAAATATACAGTTCCGACTTACATACAAACTCAACTTAAGAACAAACCTGCCTGTAATGAAAAGTGAAAATGTTTCCTGCAGCGTCTTCTATATTTTGCCCTCAGATGACAGGCTGGAGGGGGAGACTATGAATGCCTACCAGAACCGGAGATAACCAATCTTAAAGTTATTGGCATAGAAAGCTGTACATATAAAAATTAACTTTTTTAGTACAAATTTAAGAGTGGATATCTCCGGCTCCATTAACACCTCAGACTCATTTACATACAACCCTTCATCCTGGTGGTAGATGCCCTTTAAGTCACAGAATGATGCAGATTGACAGAAGTTTTTCATTATTTCTAGTAACCGCAACTCAAGTATGTTTTATTAAAAATACCCTGTGGTTACGACTTTACGCTGCACTACACATTCAAAGCATGAAGACACGCATATAATGCGTATGAATAAAACCCCATCCCTTTCGCTGGATATTGATAAATCTGGCAGTCGGCTGCACCAGTGTCCAATTTTACACCAGTCCTTGCCTGCACTAGTTACTGGCCCAAGCTATAGCAGGTGCAGATTGTATCACTCCTACTCCATCGCCCAGCATTGAAGTGGCAAAAGGGGAAAAATAACCGCAATTTATGGCCGTACGAATGGAGCTGCCATTTCTCCAAGGTTTGTACCCCAGAAAATTGAGGTGTAAGCATTGAAAAACGTTCCCCATAGTGTTTACCTAAGAACCTAGGACCAAGGTATCCTGACAACATCCATATATATATGTGCTGTGGGGCAATAACAAGATCTGTACTAGTTACTTACCATGGTCATTGAGGATAATGTTCTCTTGGTTTGGACTGAGGGCTAACACATCCGAGGTATCTGCGATAATAAAGGAACACAGAAAAAGTTTACTGGTTTAAAATACTCAACATCTTAGTTATGATAAGATTAGCAGGTAATGCATAGGTGCCTCTAGAGGGGGTACTTGAGGGGACATGTGTCCCTCCTGTTCTATTGGTCGTCCAGGGTCTGACCACTGTGATCATAATGTGGACAGGAGATAAGTGTCCTTAGTGGGAACTCCTCTTCAATAAGTGAATGTCATAGCAGCAATACTGTACTAACCTTAAGTATAGAAAATGTTTAATAAAGTTATTAAATATAAAAAAAAATCTAATTTTACCCCTTTTAAAAAGTAAAAATATTAAAACCATCAAAAAATAAATATGACTGATATCACTGTATCTAGAAAAGCTATAAGTATTAAAACTTAAGGCAGTGATTTTATCCATTTGGTTTCACATAAGATCATTGCAGGTAACAGCCCTGGCTACAATGGGGGTAGGACTTGGTTAAGGTTTTGGGGTCCCTGTGCTGTCCGCTGTGACATACTGTGGTTGCTTCTGCTGGGCAGGGTGGCGTACACATTGTCTGCATTGTTCTGTAGCGCCCTGTAAAACTCCTGGCATTCTCGCTCCCCCGTCCTATGTAGATGCTTGAGAAGATCAGACAGCCGTGTGCGCAGAGGCGTCTTCAGACTCCGAAACTGATTAAAAAATTAGAAATTGAAATCCATAGAATATAAATTTAAAATTACAGGTCTCCACAATATACACACAGCATTTAAAAAAGTTATAGTGGTCAACTTAAAGGTGTATTCCTATGAAGACAAGTATCTTATATGTGCTCAGGATAACAAAATAACACATTCTCTAATTCACTGTTATTAACAAAAATACAGCATTTCACAGATATAATTTGATCAGTCCTGCTGTACACAATTTCAGTTGCCCCTAGACATCCTGTAACTTCTGACTATGCCAGCTTACAGGCCTATGATTACCTGGCAAAGTTTTAGAGCCTTTTTAAATATTGGTACTACATTCACCTTGAGTCAGTCATTTTAGACAATGGCACAGCAATAACAGAACTCTGGGGTGTAACCCATCTGGTCCAGGAGCCATGTACACTTATATTATTGAGCTTAGATTGGATCAAGTCTACATTCAGCCAGTCTAGTATATTACAGGATGCGTGACCCACACTAGCACCGTCCGCACCAGAAGTTCTTTCTTCTATTGTATAAAAGGAGATAAAAACCCATTTAGTATCTCCGCCTTCTCTTGGTCTCCAGTCACCACAGCCACATTTTCAGAATATAGGGGTCCAACCTGCTCTGAGTCATTTTTTTGCATTGATATACTTACATTTTTTCTAAGGATTTGTTTTGCTATCTTTGGCCACCCATCTTTTTATTTTGTAATTTGGTTGATTTTATTTCCTTCTTGCAGAACTTAGTAAGCATTACTTGATTCCTTATTACTAAGACCCTAGCAATCAGCAGAAAAATATAGAAGGGCTTACAGAGAAGGAGGTCAGGTACACGCAGGACCACCAGAGGTAAAATAAAGTCATACACACATCATATTGGGCTGTACATGGCCCCATAGAACAGGTTTCAGAACACCAGATGTGGGTCTGCATCGCAAATGTTGTACCCTAACATCTCTACTGAATTTCTGGTGACTTGTGGGTTCCAATATGACCCCTTCCCCTTACACTGGCAAGTCGCCGCTGCCTTATACACCATATACTTTGTATGTCAAACCACTGAACAACCAGATTAACTAAGGACAAAAAAAACTGTAGGAAAAATATTACCTTTTCAGCTTCCCTATTAGAAAGAACCTGAGGATAGACACGATTTAGCTGCAAAATGATTTTGTCCACAATCCTCTCAGTCAGATTCCGGTTACTTTTCAGGTACGCTGTGTCCTGGAGGAGCCGGTCCGAATATGTATGGTCTGAAAAAAAGGAAAAACAGCACAACAGTAAGAACTAGTGTGTGAATATCTGAATAGATTGATGAAAATCTGACCATGCAGATTCAATAGATGTCCACAGCTATTCCTCCAAACACTCAACACATCACAAGCAGCGAGGCGGTAATAAGACTGCTTTTGCTGAAAATGGCGAGTTCTTACCCCACTATGTCCGAATAACTACAGTTTACAACGCTTTTAACCCATAATGAAATGTTAAACGCCATTTCCATCGTTATTCTTGACCATAAAATATTTCCCGGGAATTAGGTCCAGCACAGAAGACCTAGTGTTGTGCATACAATTGCTCATTGTATAATTTAACATAAATGACTTTGCTACGTTCCATCTTAATCACTCTTTCAATCTTCCCAAAAGGAAAGCCACGTTTCCCTATATTTGTACAGATAATCAAAATCCTTTTATGATCCCCAGGAGACTGTATGGAATCACTTAGCTATCTGCACTCAGGCAACACAATTACATTGACAGCGACTGTGCTACAAATCCGTGTTAAATATGGCAATTACTGATTCCTTTGTGGTGGGTTATGGGATAGAGCCAAAAAAATGTGTGTTTATCAGGGCACTTCTGGAACAACCAAAAAATTCAATAGATGGAGAGATACAATGTTGTAAAATAATGTTACATACTTGTTTTATCCAATGTATTCTTCCCACACTACATCTTAAATATATAGGACAGATGTAGGACGCTGCACCGTACAACTGGCCCCATGGCCAGCCTCAGCTAGTCCTTCCACCATCCTTCTATAGACATGCATGCTCGGGTTCACATGGAATTTATTGACATCAGTTTATAAACCCAGGCTATAATCTAACACTTGTGATAATAGCAGCATACTTAGCAATGAGTGTAGGTGCAGCAAAGGTAAACCTCCCCTTTAAGCACCCGGGCAGAATACTGACTAGTATAGCCGCAGTCTGCATCAATCTCCAGATTTAATACTAAAGGTTTAATCTTTTTATTTGACGTGGCCGTCACACCGCACACTAATCCGCTTACCTAGCGCTCGGCTGACTCATCTAATTTAACATATAATAACCTGTATCCCATGCTGAATTTCCTCGATGCATACAAAATAACCATCTGCAGCTTCGGACAATGGATTTGATGTTGCTTAATGGAATGGAAACAAACTTTTTGCTAATGGGCGTAGAAGCTAGAAATGTAACCTTTCCTTTACACATGAGCCTTCCTGACACTGTACTAAAAGCATAAAAGACGTGTGTGGCAACTATATGGTTAAAAAAAGAAGGACTTCCTAGTTTGTTCATCATAACATTTAAAGGGACTCTATTACCAGCTTTTACACAAGTAATCTAGAGATGACCTTTCTAAATTCCCCTCTTTTCTGTTAAAATGTTCCCCTCTTTTCTGTTAATATTAATATGTATAAAAAGAAAAAAAAAGTCACTTTTTGCCTAAAATGAGTCAAGTTGAGAGGTTGTAGAGGGAGCGTTATTTTAGACACCCGTATCTTGGGCTCTAGTACCTTGAATCATGTATTCAGCATTAGATTTAGGCTGCGTTCACACATGGTGATTGCCGTGTGCTTAAAAACACGAGGCAATCCCCCATGGGCTATGGAAACACATATGCCATTGGCCCGAGAACCACCCACAGTGATTTGCCTTGTGTTTCTAAATGCAAGGCAAACGCCACATGTGAACACAACCTAAGGGCTCCCAAAAACGTTTTTCGCATTGTGAATGACAGATTGTGCCGTGTCCTGTTTCACTTTACATGTTTCAGTGTTATAGCCCCTTCATTCTCCGATTGGTAAGGGTCCCACCGATTAATGATAAAGATATGTAATATCCTTTTGTCACAACACCACTTTATTACTAAGAGAATACCTCTTATTCAGGGAATACTTTGTAAAAATATGTAAATGAGACAGAGCTCTCCAGCCAAAATCACCTCAGCGCCTCTGGTCTTCCCCACCACTCAATATGTGCAGAGCCAAGAGGCGCTGAGGTGATGTCGGCTGGAGTGCCTCTGGATGATTTACATATTTTTATAAAGTATATTCCGCGATAAAACGG